>JACXGK010007896.1:0-17817 GCA_016801125.1 Novumbra hubbsi
TCTATATCTCTCTCTCTCCATCTATATTTGTCTCTCCATCTCTATCTGTCTCTCTCCATCTATATCTGTCTCTCTCCATCTATATCTGTCTCTCTCCATCTCTATCTGTCTCTCTCCATCTCTATCTGTCTCTCCATCTATATCTGTCTCTCTCCATCTATATCTCTCTCTCTCCATCTATATTTGTCTCTCCATCTATATCTGTCTCTCTCCATCTATATCTCTCTCTCTCCATCTATATTTGTCTCTCCATCTATATCTGTCTCTCTCCATCTCTATCTGTCTCTCTCCATCTCTATCTGTCTCTCCATCTATATCTGTCTCTCTCCATCTATATCTCTCTCTCTCCATCTATATCTGTCTCTCTCCATCTCTATCTGTCTCTCTCCATCTATATTTGTCTCTCCATCTATATCTGTCTCTCTCCATCTATATCTGTCTCTCTCCATCTCTATCTGTCTCTCTCCATCTCTATCTGTCTCTCCATCTATATCTGTCTCTCTCCATCTATATCTCTCTCTCTCCATCTATATTTGTCTCTCCATCTATATCTGTCTCTCTCCATCTCTATCTGTCTCTCTCCTTGCAAACGACTGATGCTGTGTCTCCTCTTCTTTCCCTCTTCTTTCTGTCTTGCAGGAGAACCCATTCAAGAATAGGATTGTCGAGTCGTTCTCTGAGGATGGAGCTGGAAACCTAAGCTTCAATGACTTTGTGGACATGTTTTCTGTCCTCAGTGAGATGGCTCCCAGAGAACTCAAGGCCATATATGCCTTCAAAATATATGGTAACAATCATACATTCACTATTGCATTAATGTGGATGAAAACTGTTGAAGGTTTGTTACAATTCAGCATTGAATCTGATCTTTAATACAAGAGATATGTTCAGACCAGTGCATCCTAAACTGACTCTTAGGAATAAATTCTAATCATGTTTAATACTATATTCTTCCTTCTTAACTCACTTAATTGGATTAAACTGAGCAGTGGGAATTGGAGGGATTGGGTGTAAATGGGAGGGATTGGGTGTAAATGGGGGGATTGGGTATGAAGGGGTGTAAATGGGAGGGATTAGGTGTAAATGGGAGGGATTGGGAAATAATGGGAGGGATTGGGTGTGAATGGGAGGGATTGGGATAGAATGTGAGGAATTGGGTGTGAATGGGAGGGATTAGGTGTAAATGGGAGGGATTGGGTGTGAATGGGTGGGATTGGGTGTGAATGGGAGGGATTGGGATAGAATTGGAGGGATTGGGTTTGAAAGGAGGGGGTTGGGTGTGAATAGGAGGGACTGGGTAATTGATGTGGATAACTCCATGTTTCTGTAGATTTCAATGTGGATAACTTCCTGTTTCTGTAGATTTCAATGTGGATAACTTCCTATGTAAGGAGGACCTGGAGAAAACATTAAACAAGCTGACGAGGGAGGAACTAAGCCCTGAAGAGGTCACGCTGGTCTGTGAGAAGGCTATTGAGGAGGCCGACCTCGATGGAGATAACAAACTGTCCTTTGCTGACTTTGAAAACATGATCACCAGAGCTCCTGACTTCTTAAGGCATCTACAGTATTTGTTTTACAGTGTAATACATAATTACAATTAGGATGGATGAATAGTAAGGATTATTATTTATTCTTAATAATTAGGAAATGGCGAATGTATTTTGTAGATCTATATATGAAGATGAAAGTGGAAGACATCAAGAATTGTAAAGATAGACAGTGAAGATGGATAGTGAGGATGAGTTGTGACGATGGATGGGTGGGATAGATAATGAGGGTGTATTGTATGGTTGGATAGTGAAGCTGGATAGTGAAGATAGATAGTCAGAGCAGATAGTGAGGATGGATGGGTGGGATGGATAATGAGGGCAGATTGTGAAGATGGGTACAAAGATTGATTATTAGTATGAGTAGTGTGGATGGACTATGAAGCTAGATAGTGAGGATAGATAGTTAGAGCTGATAGTGCGGATGGATAGTGAGGATGCATAGTGATGCTGGATAGTGAAAATGAATAGTGAGGGTGGATATTAAGGGGGAATGGTGACAGTGGATAGTGATGATGGATAGGGAGGATAGATAGTAAGCGGGAATAGTGACACTGGATAGTGACGCTGGATAGTAAGGGGGAATAGTGACACTGGATAGTGAGGATGGATAGTGACACTGGATAGTAAGGGGGAATAGTGACACTGGATAGTGACGCTGGATAGTAAGGGGGAATAGTGACACTGAATAGTGAGGATGGATAGTAAGGGGCAATAGTGACACTGAATAGTGACACTGGATAGTGAGGATGGATATTCAGGGGGAATAGTGACACTGGATAGTGAGGATGGATATTCAGGGGGAATAGTGACACTGGATAGTGACGCTGGATAGTAAGGGGGAATAGTGACAGTGGATAGTGTGGATGGATAGGGAGGATGGATAGTAAGGGGGAATAGTGACACTGGATAGTGAGGATGGATAGTAAGGGGGAATAGTGACACTGGATGGTGGGGATGGATATTAAGGGGGTGTAGTGATGGTAGATAGTGAGGATGGATAGTGACGCTGGATATTAAGGGGGAATAGTTACACTGGATAGTGAGGATGGTTAGTAAGGGGGAATAGAGACACTGGATGTTGAGGATGGATAGCGACGCTGGATAGTAAGGGGGAATAGTGACACTGGATAGTGAGTATGGGTAGTGAGGATGGATAGTGACACTGGATATTCAAGGGGAATAGTGACACTGGATAGTGATAATGGATAGTAAGGGGGAAGTGAGACACTGGATAGTGAGAATGGATAGTGACGCTGGATAGTAAGGGGCAATAGTGACACTGGATAGTGAGGATGGGTAGTGAGGATGGATATTAAGGGGGAATAGTGACACGGGATAGTGAGTATGGGTAGTGAAGAATGGATATTCAGGGGGAATAGTGACACTGGATAGTGAGGATGGATAGTAAGGGGGAATAGAGACACTGGATGTTGAGGATGGCTAGTAAGGTGGAATAGAGACACTGAATAGTGAGGATGGATAGTGACGCTGGATATTAAGGGAGAATAGTGACACTGGATAGTGACACTGGATAATCAAGGGGAATAGTGACACTGGATAGTGATAATGGCTAGTAAGGTGGAATAGAGACACTGAATAGTGAGGATGGATAGTGACGCTGGATATTAAGGGGGAATAGTGACACTGGATAGTGAGGATGGGTAGTGAGGGGGAATAGAGACACTGGATGTTGAGGATGGATTGTGACGCTGGATAGTAAGGGGCAATAGTGACACTGGATAGTGAGGATGGGTAGTGAGGATGGATAGTAAGGGGGAATAGTGACACTGGATAGTGAGGATGGGTAATGAGGGGCAATAGTGCCACTGGATAGTGAGGATGGGTGGTGAGGATGGATAGTGATGCTGGATATTAAGGGGGAATAGTGACACTGGAGAGTGGGGATGGATAGTGACACTGGATAGTAAGGGGGAATAGTGACACTGGATAGTGAGGATGGGTAGTGAGGGGCAATAGTGACTCTGGATAGTGAGGATGGGTAGTGAGGATGGATAGTGATGCTGGATATTAAGGGGGAATAGTGACACTGGAGAGTGGGGATGGATAGTGACACTGGATAGTAAGGGGGAATAGTGACACTGGATAGTGAGGATGGATAGTAACGGGGAATAATGACACTGGATAGAGAGGATGGATAGTAAGGGGGAATAATGACACTGGATTGTGAGGATGGAGAGCAAGGGGGAATAATGATGGATAGTGGGGATGGAGAGGAAGGGGGAATAGTGACACTGGATAGTGATGCTGGATAGTAAGGGGGAATAGTGACACAGGATAGTGATGCTGGATAGTAACACTGGATAGTGATGCTGGATAGTAAGGGGGAATAGTGACACTGGATAGTGGGGTTGGATAGTGACACTGGATAGTGATGCTGGAAAGTAACACTGGATAGTGATGCTGGAAAGTAACACTGGATAATGACGCTGGATAGTAAGGGGGAATGCAATCAACACTATAATTAGTTGTTATGTTAGACTTTATTGTTATTATTGTAATTTCTGTTCTTAAGTTTCATTTGTTTCTATGTTGCAGTACCTTCCACATTCGGATCTGAAAGGGCTGCAAAGAACATTCCAGAAGTTGTTGTCACGACAGAGCTACTTACCTGACCCTGCCATTACATTCCTGGACCACAACCTGACAACACCCTGAGACCACTGACCACAACCTGACAACACCCTGAGAACACTGACCACAACCTGACAACACCCTGAGAACACTGACCACAACCTGACAACACCCTGAGAACACTGACCACAACCTGACAACACTGTGACTCCACCTGTCAACACTGCACACATCCCCACCACACCTTGACTCCACCCTGACCAAATACTGACCAAAGCTTGACCACATCCTAAAAAATATTGACCACATCCTGACCATATCACATATTCTCCCCACCCTGACCATACTGACCACATAATGACCACATTCTGGTCAAATATTTTCCCCACCCCGACAATACTGACCACATTGCTGACAACTGACAATGCTTATCTCAACCTGACCACATCCTGACAACGCTCATCTCAACCTTACCATAACCTTACCAGACCGTACCTCTTTTCTGGATTTTCCACTGTTGGTTTTAAACAGATTTGAGTGTTTTGTTTGCTGTCAGATAAAATGTTTGTAGTATTATTACTTTCTCAACCAGTTAGGGTGATAAATACTTTCCTGAAGGGAAAGGGAAACAGAATATGTTGTGGAGATAGTGGATCCAACACTGCACTAGCAGACCCTTCCTCCTCCTGGATCCACAGTGGAGACACTTCCAGGAAGCTGAGAGAGAAGCAACACAATGAGGAACAGACAAAGAGACAGACACACCGACAGAATGAATAACTGACACACCGACAGAATCAAAGCCAGGCAGAGAGAGAGACAGGCACATCGACAGAATGAAAAACTGACACACAGACGGAATCAAAGACAGACAGAGAGAGAGACACAGCCACACCGACAGCATGAAAGACAGACTGGAATGCAGAAAGACAGAGACTGCGGACAGAGATAGACAGGCATGCAATATGTCCTGTTTGTAGGATCTGTGTTACTGTATTTCTGTTTAATTGTACTGCACTTTATCAACTACTGAGGTCACTTCTTGGCTGTTTCCCCTATTGATTCCTTATACCATAGACACTGCTTTTGACTGCTAATTGATTAACTGCCTTGGTGATTGCCATGAAGACAATCATACTGTTGTTGTCCTGCTGAAGGGCTATTTTCATTTCTACTGCCACTGTATCTTCTGCACAACACATAGCAAATCAAATAAATCATTTTATTGTTATAAAAGAAAAAAGAAATTAAAGGTTTTTAACATTATGAATAGTGTCCAGCACTAAAAGAAACAACAGTTACATGTTGTTGTATTTTATAAAGACAGAAAACAAACATGATCCAAAGACAGCAGACATATATGATCCAAAGACAAAAGACATACAAGTTCATCTAAAATAAAATGTATATCATAATGTTTATATAATTTTTCAAAAAAGGGACAACTTTATATATTCTAATTTTAGACTTTTTTGTTTCAATCTTGATTATTACGGCTTACAGCACGTATCAACAATCCAATATGTCAAAATATGAGAATAAAACATTTATAATACAGAATTGTCGACCTGAGAAGAGCTCCAATCAACTAATCATAAAAATGTACATTCCTAAGTATGTTAATTTATGTACTCAATTCTTCGTCAGGGCGCCTTTTGCACAAATTACTGCATCAATGTGGTGTGGCATGGAGGCATTTGGTACTGCCAAGGTTTAATGGAAGCCCAGGTTGCTTTAAAAGCGGCCTTCATCTCCTCTGTGTTGTTGGGTCTGGTGTATTTCATTTCCTCTTGACAATACCCATAGATTCTCATGTCAGGTGAGTTAGCTGGCCAATCAAGTACAGTAATACCATGGGCAGCAAGCCAGTTACCAGTTGTTTTGGCACTGTGGGCAGGTGCCAAGTCCTGCTGGAAAAGGAAATCAGCATCTCCATAAAGCTTGTAAGCAGATCGAGGCATCAAGTGCTCCAAAACCTGCTGGTATTCAGATTTCTTGTCCAAAGACAGCAGACATACATATCCAAAGTTCTGTTAGATTTCCACACTGCAAAAATTTGCAACACAACAAGTGTGTGTAGTGTATTGTGTGGTGGTTTGCTTCTGTTATTTCTTCTGTCTCTCGGGAAATAGCCAACTCCATTTCTCGGTCTGCAAGAAGAACAACATTCAGTCATTCAGCAATTGACTGAAAATCAAGAGTTTTATTATGTTACAATTCATATTAGATGAATGGATTTCTAATCTCTTAATTCTGAAGGTGTTAAGTGGCAGTACCTTTATCCCCCATGAAGAGGCAGAGAGTTGGGATTTGAGCTCCTCCATTGACTCATAGGTTTGGTTGTTAGTAGATGGTCTGGCTGATCCTTTCATCCCCAGCTCTGGTTTCTCTTCATGAGGTCTGGCTGATCCTTTCATCCCCAGCTCTGGTTTCTCTTCATGAGGTCTGGCTGATCCTTTCATCCCCAGCTCTGGTTTCTGCTCATAAGGTCTGGCTGATCCTTTCATCCCCAGCTCTGGTTTCTGTTCATAAGGTCTGGCTGATCCTTTCATCCCCAGCTCTGGTATCTGTTCGTAGATGTTGACTAGAAGATTATGGTGAACATGCTTACATGGGACCTCAGCGTACAGACTGTCAGGTTTCTGTAGATCTGATGACATGGATGATATCATGGGTCCTCCCCAGTCTTTGGGTACACTTGCCAGGTGATACAAGGAGGCAGGGGTGGGGTGGGGGTTGTCACATAGATAGTCCAAACTGTGGCTGGAGGTCGATGGTTTCCTGGACACCACCTTGTTGTACTTCTGGTCCAGCAGGGTATTGCTAGTGGCCCAGTCAGTGGAATGTTGTGGGGGGCAATCATTCTGGTCCAGGAGAGGCAGAGATCTGCTCCTGCAGTCCAGCAGCTCAGAGTAGACTGTTCCTGGTTCTGGTGCTCTAGGTATGTCCCTGGAAGTGTTTTCCCTCGCAGAGATCTGGTCGATTTTGTAGATTTTTTCTGGGGCTCTAGGAACTCCCTCTAGGCTCCTGGGCTGTTGATCCTGACTTTGGTGCTTCTCCAGCTGAGCATACAACACCATGCACTGGGTGTTGCTCTGCTGGGCATCAAGGGAACTGCTCTTCAGAGGGATGGCTCTACTACGCACATTTGGCATTTCCTGGTTAAGAGATAATGAAGTCATGTGGTTAGTGATACTCAGTTTTGAATGTGAATTTGCCTGCAAGTAAAGTAAACAAAGAGTTAATTTAAGTTAATCTAGGAATTTTATTTACTGCAAAAATCCAGCCCTTTCAAGCTGTAATTGTTTCTCTTGTGCTGAAGGACCATAACACCTTAGTAACAGAAGATCTTAGAACCATAGCATCATAGAACCATGGGACCATTGAGCAATGGGACCATAGAACCACAAAACCATTGGACCACATAACCATAGGACCAAAGAACCATGGAATCAAAAGCAAGACAGCAATCAATCAGTTTATTCTCAAGAAAAACATTTTTATCCATTTACCTTTGTGTTGTTCTTGGGAGGTAGGTGAGGTGAAGGCTTCTCCCAGTCCCGACCATAGGGGCTCATCCTGGTCCTTTGATCCTGCTTGTCCTGGTCATTGGAGCCAAGCTTGGTCTTATGACCAGGCAGGTTCTGGTCACAGGTGATGACCCTAGTCCTAGGAATCTGCTGGAACTGGTCCTGGTCACTGAGCTGGTCCCACTTGCTCCTTACAGCTCTGACACTGACCACAGGTTTCTCTTTGGGGTTGACCTTGACAGTGTCATAGACGTCGTCACTGGAAGACTGAATAAGAAGGACAACATAAGTTTGATTGACGCGTACTGTTCAAAAAACAATATAACTGATACGTACTGTCCAAACACCATTATTACTGATATGTACTGTCTAAACACCATTATTATTGATTAGTACGGGTTCAAACACCAGTATAACAGATATGTATTGTTATAACCCATTAATAATTGAAAGCTATTGTACGAACACTATGAGAACTTATAAGTACTGCCCAAACACCATTTTAACTGATACATACTGTTCTAACACTACTACAACTGATACATACTGTCCAAATACAATCATAACTGATATTTACTGTCCAAGCACTGTTAGAACTGATGGGTACTTTCCAAGCACTGTTAGAACTGATAGGTGCTGTCCAAACACCAGTATAATAGATATGTATTGTTAAAACACATTTATAACTGAAAGCTATTGTCCGAACACAATTATTACTGATATGTACTGTCCGAACACTATTATAACTGATACATACTGTCCAAACAGTATTATAACTGATACATACTGTACAAACACAATTAAACCTGATATCCACTGTCCAAACACTATAATATCAAAGATATTTTCCAAAAACCTTTATATCAGATGCATACTATACAAGCAACATTTCGACAGAGAAGTACTGTCCAAACATCATTATAACTAACAAGTAGCCTTTACATATAGTGGTCACTTTTGTTGAGGAGCGTGCCATTCGAATTACACATGTACAACCACCATTACAAGTAATAGGAGCTGTCTACATTGCTTAGTACACTTTTACAATCCATAACTATGGAATCTAAGCCATTGCTCTTTGACCACTCAGGCAACACAACAGATTTACCTTCTCAGATGGTAATAATAAACAGTGCATACTGGGTACAGATCCATTTGAGATGTCCAGCTGTCAAACCATATTTAAATGAAAATAGTACTTTAGTTGGAAACTGAAAACAGATCTGAGACCAGTTTGTAAGGACAACCTCACTGTTATATAGATGACAACACAGACAGATGTGAGACAAGGCTAGAGGGAGTCTGTCTAGTCACCTCTAGACAGGAACAGGTCAGGTATTCTCCAAAGGGTTGTATGGGGCTGGTTCTGTAGTGCTCAATTAGGTCGGTCAGAGTGACATGCTCCTCTATGTCTCCAGACACTATGAATTGGCCTGACTTACTCTGATTGATTACAAAGTGTCGGCATCTATCACGACCTCTGGAAGAGAATGAAAACACCAGTTAGTACTTGGAGTGAATTCTACTTTGATCTGTGGTTGAACAAGAAGACAAACAATAATATAAAGAATTGACACTGGTCAAAATGGCGTGAATGTTGAACTGCTTTTTGTAGCTGTACTATGTAGCTTGTTGCCATGGTAACACATAAAAGGCTGTAGCCGGGGACAAGGTAATGCATGTCAGTCTGTAGGTTGTTGACATGGTAACGCATAAAAGGTTGTAGTCTGTTGACGTGGTACTGTGTGGGAGACTAGCCTGTTGACGTGGTACTGTGTGGGAGACTGTAGCCTGTTGACGTGGTACTGTGTGGGAGGCTGTAGCCTGTTGACGTGGTATTGTGTGGGAGGCTGTAGCCTGTTGACATGGTACTGTGTGGGAGACTGTAGCCTGTTGACGTGGTACAATGTGGGAGACCGTAGCCTGTTGTCATGGCCTATAGCCTGCCAGTATAGTAACAACAGTTAATATATGACTGGTATAGTAACAGAAGTTAATATAAGACCGGTATAGAAATAATACTTAATAAAAGACTTATATAGTAACAGTAGTGAATTTAAAAACGGTATAGTAACAATAGTTATTAGAGGACCGTTGTAGTAACAATAGTTAGTATAGGACCCATGTAATAATGGTAGTTAATATTAGACCGATGTAATAATAATAGTTATTATAAGACTGTTGTAGTAACAATAGTAATTTCAAGACAAGTATAGTAACAATAATTAATATAGGACCAATGTAATAACAATAGTTAATATAGAATTTGTATAGTAACAATAGTTATTATAGGACTGATGTAGTAACAATAGTTAATAAAATATTTACTGTTGAACAGTGACTGACTGACCTATATGAGAGGATGTATCCAATTGCTTTGTCACTGAGCCGGATCAGAAAACAGCCTAAATTCTTGTCTTTCAAAGTCTCTTCAGCATCTCTGCAAAACCATTAAAGAATTTAAAATTAACTTAAAAAAACATAGGAAGATGGAAACTAACATATCACAAATAAAACTACTTATTTCTCTATGTCATATGTCATTAACACAATGATTAAAAATCCATAACACAATAACTAAAATATCACTAAAACAACGGCTAACAAAACAATAACACAACAAATACAAATTACTTACAGAATTACTTACAAATTACTAACAACTCTAACCCTAATCCCTGGCACAATTATTAACAAATTACCGACATAAAGACACATTTAATACAAACACAATGGCAAACAAATCCCAATCACACTTACTAACAAAGGACTACAAAAAGTATATTCAGCAGATCACTAAATAACTATAGTTAAAATAAAAAACTTAAAAGGTAACAAATAATAGGTCACCCAACATTGAATTTTGTCCAGGTCATCATCAGTTGAGAAATAAATCTATTGATAGATCAGATTCTTCATACAGTAGACAAGCATGTAGACAGCAATACCTTCTCGATATAAAGCCGAGGAACCAGGAAGGAAAGTTTCCTTCATGGAGGATCAGAGGAGCTTGAGTTTCTCTGAACCACTTCAGGGCCATCTCCCTCAGTCTGTCCCCTGTCCCCTGGGTCTTGGGTGGCTCCCTCAGTCTGTCCCCTGTCCCCTGGGCCGACTGGGGTTCAACCGCTGGCAGCCTCTGGTCCATCCTGACCCGATCCTGAACACACACCCAGAGGGACAGTAAGTTGATCACATCAAATACAAAGATCAAGAAACAATCCAGGTTAAAACGCATTACTAGCCTTTTTTGTCATTTAGCAGACATTCTTATCCAGAGCGACTTACGAAAAGCTAATGTGTTTAATGTAGATCAGCTGCATCCACTAGCAGTGAGAACCACAGTGTAACAGCCAAAAGTCCAAGCTGCATGTTGACAGAATAACAGACTGATTTGCCTATTTGACGTTAGATATCTCGCCAGGCCAGGTAAATGGATCCATTGTTCCTGGGCCCTGTTTAGAATACTGGCAAGAACCAAGCTTCCCCTTTAGGTTTTTAGAGACCCTGTTACACCGACTCTCAGCTACGCTTTCTGTGGCTAGTCAAGGCAGCTGCTGATCCCAGCAACATTTGCATACTGCTGCCTTGTATTCTGACTGTAGACAAATATATCCTGACCATGTACCTTTAGGCGAAACAAGAGGCAGGTCCTGTGGCGATGAGGGTGTTTAGTGTGGATTATAGACTTAGCCAAGCAGCAATGTGTTTTAGGGTGTCCAGAGTGCCACGAGCTGACTGTAATAAAGGAACAACAGGCATTCACACAACAACTGAATCACAACATGATATTACCAACTGAAACACAACATGATATTACCAACTGAAACACAACATGATATTACCAACTGAAACACAACATGATATTACCAACTGAATCACAACATGATATTACCAACTGAAACACAACATGATATTACCAACTGAATCACAACATGATATTACCAACTGAAACACAACATGATATTACCAACTGAATCACAACATGATATTACCAACTGAATCACAACATGATATTACCAACTGAATCATAAGAAGTATAACCAATAATAAATGAGTAATTGGAAGGATAATATATGAAGGTATCTGGTGAAGACATACCCATATTGGCCATAGCCCAGCCTGGTTTGTGTTGACCTGACTCTGCCATCTCAGACCAACATATTGCTCCTGTCTCCTCTACCAATCTACAGGAGCATATGTCTGATATACACATGATGACATTTACATTACAGATTCATTGTATCCTTCAAGAGGCTGGAAAGTGAGGGTGTCATTGTGCAATGGTAGAAACGACTCTACCGTTGAGGAGTTTCCTGAAGAAGAGTGGAAAGTCCGCCTGCAGAGAATGCGGTAAATGTGGTGGGCACATGCATCTGTCTCTCTGTGGGTGTGTGTGTGTCTGTATGTGTTTGTGTGTGTCTGTATGTGTATGTCTGTGTGTGTGTGTCTGTACGTGTGTGTCTTAATGAGTTTGTCTGTGTATGTGTGTGTGTATGATTGTCTGTGTGTGTGTGTATGTGTTTGTCTCTGTGTGTTGCTGCTGAGGAGAAATGTGGTTTCTGAATTTCTCCATCTGAGTTGGTTAACCCACAGTAACTGTAACCATGGAAGCCTGACTCAACCATCATTCTTGTCTTGGTACATTTGCTGTCAGTGGTCTGTAGGTCTATCCATGGTCTGTAGGTCTGTCAGTGGTCTATAGGTGTGAGAGCGGTCTGTAGATCTATCATTGGTTGTAGGTCTATGGTCTGTATGCGAGAGAGTGACTGTGGGCCATTCAGCCTGTCTGTCTGTGGTCTCTAGGTGTGAGAGTGATTGTGTACAGTCCAACTGGTCTGGTCTGTAGGTGGACCGTCCACCCAGGTCTGTCAGTGGTCTGTAGGTGGGCCGTCCACTCCCCGTCAGTGGTCTGTAGGTGGACCGTCCACCCAGGTCTGTCAGTGGTCTGTAGGTGGACCGTCCACCCAGGTCTGTCAGTGGTCTGTAGGTGGACCGTACACCCGGGTCTGTCTGTGGACCGTCCAACCGGGTCTGTCAGTGGTCTGTCGGTGGGCCGTCCACCCGGGTCTGTCAGTGGTCTGTCGGTGGACAGTTATTTGTGGGCGGAGTCTGGGAAACTACCGGTAGTCAGAATTGAAGGAATAGTGGCTATACAAAGTGTTGACTTTAGGGAGGTGAATAGTTATGTTCTCTCAAGTTATTTGTGTTTTTGTTTAACTGCTTGTTTATACCCAGTATTTTGCATCTTCAATATATAGGCATGTTGTGTTAATCAAATGAACCAACCCCCCCCAAAAAATCTATTTAAATCCCAGGTTGTAAGGCAACAAAAGAGGGAAAATGCCAAGGGGTTCAATACTTTTGCAAGGCACTGTAAGGTTAATGTTAGATTCAGGATTAGCATTATGGTTAAAGTCAGGAATAGTGTAAAGGTTAGGTTTAAGGTCAGGATTAGTGTGAAGGTTAGGTTTAAAGTCAGGATTAGGGCCAGCCCCATCAAACATTAGTCATTTTTTATTCAAGTGGGATCCAGTTTTACCATTCCAAATTCCAGATGACTTCATACTGTCTCTCCAACTGCATCATCATGTTCAGTGTGAGTCATAGACTGTTGTGTATCCTGAGCCAGTAGAATATAGAGCAGGTGGGTTAGAGCTAACAGAGGTTGAACAGTTGTTTTCTGTATATTAGGAAGTGAATGCATCTACTAGCATGTGTAGCAATGACCGACACCCTAAGTATCTTCTGAAACACTTTACCAAAGATGATTAATTAAGTTAAGGCAATAGTCCCCAGACAAGTGCTTCGTAATAATGGTTCTAGCGATCAAACAGGAATGTACACTATGTGGACAAAAGTATTGGGACACCTACACATTACACCTACAGGAGCTTGTATGACATCCCATTCTAAATCCATAGGCATTAATGTCGAGTTGGTCCCCCCTTTGCAGCTATAACAGCTCCCACTTTTCCGTGAAGGCTTTCTACATGATTTTGGAGTGTTTCTGTTGGAATTTTTGCCCATTATTCCAGAAGAGCATTGGTGAGGTCAGACCCTGATGTTGGACGAGAGAGCCTAGCTCGCAATTTCAGTTGTAGTTTATCCCAAAGGTGTTCGATAGGGATGTGCAGGCCAGTCATGTTCTTCCACACCAAACTCATCCAACCATGCCTTTATGGACCTTGTTTTGTCCACTAGGGCACAGTCATGCTGGAACAGAAAAGGGCCTTTCCTAAATTGTTCCCACAAAGTTGGAACCACAGAATTCTCTAAAATGTCTTGGTAAGCTGAGGCATTAACATTTCCCTTCAGTGGAACTAAGGGGCCTAGGCCAACCACAGAAAAACAACCACATAGCATTATCTCACCAAACTTTACTGTAGTGGCATTCCATTGACCTATACCAAAGTTGTACGTCTATAAAATGCCACTGAAGCAGCTTTAACACTGGCTTTACGCAGACAAAAGAAAGTTCAGTCTTCACAAATGTTTTCTTCTTTGAGTAGAATTATTTATTGAAGTCAAGAGACAGGTCAAACATTGTTCCATGTAGCTTTCCTTTTGTTCTGATTACTGTTCTCCTTTCTTATCCTTTTCTTTCTTTTTTCTGTGTTCTACTCATCTGATGTTCTGTTGTTCTGTTGGTTTAAGGTTCCGTTGTTCTGTTGATCTGTTCTGTTCTGGTAAAAACCCATGTGTTTCCCTCGCCAGCGGCTCGCCCTCACCTTAATTACAGGCTTACTTATATAACCTGTGGCCGCATGGCTGCATAGTGCCCCTTGTGCCCGAAACCATAAACAACACAACTACAGATAACAAATGGATTCTACATTTACAGTTGGCAACATGCAGTCAGGCAGGAAATGTTCTCCTGGCACACGCCAAATCCAGACTCGTCCATCAGACTGCCAGATAGAGATGTGTGATTCATCACTCCACAGAACACGTGTCCACTGCTCCAGAGTCTAGTGGCGCTGTTCCTTACACCACTCCATCCGACGCTTCGCTTTGTGCTTGGAGATGGAAGGCTTCATACAGCTGCTCCACCAAGGAAACCTATTCCCAGCACACAGTTTTAGTGCTGATGTTAATGCCAGAGGAGGTTTGGAACTCTACAGTTATTGAGTCAGCAGAGCGTTGGCGACTTGTACAACCTATGCGCCTCAACACTCGGTGACGCTGCTCTGTAACTTTATGTGGTCTATCATTTCACAGCTGAGTTGCTGAGGTTCCTAAACGCTTTCACTTTGCAATAATACCACTTACAGTTGATCAAGGAGGGCCGATATTTCACAAACGGACTTGTTGCACCGGTGGCATTCCATTGCAGTACAATGCTTCAATTCAGTGAGCTCTTTAGAACAACCTGTCATGTCCTGGCTGGGAGCCCCTAGCCTACTCTATGTTTTGGGGCTCACAGTCAGGGCATGCCACCTAGAGAGGCCTCTAGCCCTCTCTATGCCGCTGTGGGCTCCCCAGTCAGAGCAGCTGTGTTCAGTTGACTCTGATTGGGGAGCCTACTTAGGCTAGGCATCAGACAAACTTTAGGTGTGGTTGATTGTTTGTGTTTGTCTCAACGTTCACGGTTTGTCCTTCATTTAATGCCAAGTCACAGTGAATACGCTACACGTTTATTGTATGTTGTTTATATGTTTTGCTAAGTCATTTAGCACCTTTTATTTGCCGTTTACAGTTCGTGTAGTTTTTGTCTTTGTGTTTTTGGATTAAATTCACCTTTACTTACAAAATGTCCACGTATGGTTCCACTCCACACCGCAACCGGGACACAACCCCTTCTTTCACAAATGTTTGTAAAGGCAGACTGCATGGCTAGTGGTTTGATTTTACACACCTGTGGGAATGGGACTGAATGAAACACCTGAAATCAATGATTTCAGGTGTGGCCCAATACTTTGGCCCATATAGTGTGTGTGGTGTATATATATATATATATATATATATATACATTGGTGCTCTAGTCTTTCACAGTACAAATTATATTTAATGAAGGCTGTTGCTCTACTCCCTCATAGTACACATTAGATTGTATTAAGTCTATCAATCTAGATTTAAGTAAAGCTGTTGCTCTTGACCATTGCAGTACATACTTGATTTAATAAGTAAAGCTGTTGCTCTTGAGCATTGCAGTACATACTTCATTTATTTAGTAAAGCTGTTGCTCTTGACCATTGCAGTACATACTTGATTTAATAATTAAGGCTGGAGTTTAGTTGCTAAGGAGATTATTGTAGTCAATTTCCTACAGTGATTTAGTTCTACATAAAACAGATGTTTGTCTCTGTGGGTCCCCAGAATCGGTGTTAAAAAATACTTCTACAACCCATTCGGAATTATAGTAAATTGTCACTGAACACGAAGTTGATCTTGATACGATGTTGAGTTGAGACACAAACATATGTCATCTGATAAGGCAGAAGCTCGTAGGAGGTTTTGATGGAAGAATAGAGCTGACTAATAAATGATCTTTGGCTGAGGCGTCTCTAACACACATTCAAACTTCGTGGGTCTTTTTTCTAAGACACAGATTAAATGGTGATTTGATGGCTCTTGTGTATATATACAGTATGTGTGGGTGTATATACAGTATGTGTGGATATATATAGTATGTGTGGATATATATAGTATGTGTGGGTGTGTACACAGTATGTGTGGGTGTATACACAGTATGTGTGGGTGTATATACAGTATGTGTAAGTGTATATACAGTATTTGTGAGTGTAAGATTTACAAAGATGCTATTTTCTACTGAGGAAACAGTTAGGACAACATATGCCCAATACCCTATGGTATTGCCAGCTATTAGAGAGATTTGGAATGGTCAAGTCAAAGCCCGGATCTTAATCCTTTTTAGATACTTTGGGGTGATTAGAAATGGGCTGTGTATGCAAGAAACCCCTCAAACATCTCATGGCTGAAAAAGTCTGCATGGAGGAGTGCAAAAAACTCACTTTTATGGGAAACCTTTTATTGAGATAATTTCAGCCAAAGGGGGCAGTACCAGCTATTGCCCCCATTGGCAAAGGGGGTTAATTAAGATTTTTGGTTTTTAGGTCGCTACAAGAATAGAATTACAAGGATGTGTGTGGTTGCAAACCAAGATGGTTTTAGAAAGGTCACATCTGTTAAATTGTGAAATGTGGAAGTACCAGAAACCACCACTTTTGAAATCTACGGTGTCATCATGGGAGCTGACAATGTTTTGAAGCCTGATGGAAACAGTTGTCACTATGGCATCGTACTTTAAATGCTAGCAGGTGGTGTCTTTTTGTTGTGTAGAAAGGCTGGCAGTGTGTGACTTCCTCCATGAAAATGAAACCTTCATCATGTTGTAATGTGGCCATGAGAAATCTTGAAGAAATACAACTACAATTCAAATACCTGTAGGTAATAAACAAATTCATTTATTCATTGACAAATATATTTTAGACTTTCATGCACAATAACCCTAAATGCAATTTTATTATAATCTCAAAAATTTTGTTCATTAGTGCTTGAAGGAAAACCTACATAGGTAATGCAACCTTTCAATTGTAAATGATGATATAGAATTGTTATACAATACATGTATGTTAAACAAACTACAATGTACCATAACAGAAAGTAATTGGCAAGGATATCAGGTTTCAACATTGTGTACAACTGTGTGTTATACCTGTGAGTTATACCTGTGAGTTAACTGTTTAGACACACGTGAGGTCATTGTTTGACCACACCTGTGAAATAATGGTTTAAACAAACCTGTGCGTTAGCGGTTTAAACACACTTTTTCTTTGCCCAGGTGAGACGCATCTGACATTGTCTCTGGTTCAGGAGTGGCTTGGCACTAGGAATGTAACATCTGTAGCCCATTTCCTGGACACGTCGGTGCATGGTGACTCCTGATGCACTGACTCCAGCCTCAGTCCACTTCTTGGGAATCTCTCCAAAGTTCTTGATGCACTGACTCCAGCCTCAGTTTACTTATTGTGAATCTCTCCCAAGTTCTTGATGCACTGACTCCAGCCTCAGTCCACTATTTGTGATTTTTTCCCGGGTTCTTGAATCGGCCATTGCCATCTTTTATTCCAGTGATTTGTGAAAAAGAGGCCCAAGTCACACCTGTCTGACTGGTTAGTGTT
>JACXGK010007897.1:0-11907 GCA_016801125.1 Novumbra hubbsi
AAAGGCAATAAACCTGTCCTCCTATACATGCTATGTCCTTGCCTCTAATCTCTTGACTTATAGTCCTACCTCTGGAATGTACTTATTAACATTTACGACCTCCAGCTGGCTAATTTCAGAGTATACGCCCTACTGGCACAGTTGCTTCTAATAGCACACACACATCTAATATCTAATCTTAACTAAAATAATCCACACTAACTGTGATAAACTTGCCTGTCGGTTTTCCTCAACTCTTTTAAGGACAACGCTTATCTCAAGGTGTTAGCTTCCATGGACACCCTGGACATCTCAGAATGCTTGCCACAAGTCCGTACTTTTTAAAATGTTTTTAATACCTTTGTTACTGTATTCTGACTGATTAGCAATGCTTTACTAACTGTCTGGTATCCCTGAAAATGTTGTGAAAACAAATTACTTTCTTTCTCAAAACTTGTGATATTTCTCTTCCATGATGTGGTGCCATAATTGTCAGCAGTGACTAAGAAAATATTATATAGGTTAAACACAACCCTTAATTGTCAATTATCTTGCAGCACCCTGTGTGATGATTGGTTAGTCTTATCTGTGGTCGAATTCCAGTCGAAAACATTTTACCAATTTTAATTAAGCTTAATTGGGGTGTACTTATTTTTGCATCATGGTTTTAAATAATTTTATGTTTTGTTTTATTGTACTGACAAAACCCATTTGCAACCACTGAACCAAGGTTGCTGGAATATTTTATGGTAAGTGATCCCATAGAAATAATAAATTCTGAAGTAAGACAGATGATTTTCTGAGACATCTTTTTGGGGTGTTCTCATTTACATAATTATAGTACTTTATATATATATACAGTGGGTGAAATAGGTATTGAAAACAAATCTACATTTTTCTCACAACATTTATTTCCAAAGGTGAAAGAGTAAAAAGCTTTGAACACATGGCAAAATGAAGGTGCAAAGAAGCATGGAAAGCCAAGACAAAAGCTGAAATCTATTGCCTTGTCCGTGCAAATTAATATCAGCTGGTTCAGTCGCAACTGATGGCCTAAAAAATTTTTTCATTGCCAAGGTGTCACATAAGACACATCTCATGATGGGTAAAAGCAAAGAGCTGTCTCAAGACCTTCGCAAACCTAATTGTTGCAAAACATAACGATGGCATTGGTTTCTAGGCTTCCGAATGTTCCAGTGAGCATAATACGGTAGTGAAAAGACAATCATTTTACCATAAATTGGCCTTGACCAGGAGCTATTCGCCAGATTTCTGACAAAGGAGTGAAAAGAATAGTTGGCCAAGAGCCAAGGACCACTTGTGGAGAGCTTCAAAAAGACCTGGAATTAGCAGGTACTGTTAAAGAAAACAGTAAATATTGCACTCTACCGCCATGGCTGTATGCACTCTCACCACGCAATACTCCATTGCCAAAAAGAAAAGAAAAGCATGTTGAAGCATGTTTAAAGTTTGCTGCACAACATTTGGAAAAGCCAGTGAACTACTGGGAGTATATAGTGTGGTCAGATGAGAGCAAAATGGAACTGTTTGGATGCTATATACACACCATGTTTGGAGAACAATGGCACTGCACCTCACCCTGAAAACACCATATCAACAGTAAAGTTTAGAGGTGGGAAAATCATGGTGCGGGGCTGCTTTTCAGCAAATGGTACTGGCAAAACTTCATATAATTGAAGGAAGGATGAATGGGCTAATTTACCAAGACATTCTTGACACAAATCTGCTGAAATAAAAGCTTTGGTACAAAGTATTAAATCATTATCAGTAAGCGTGTTCCATACTTTTTCCCTGTGTCATTTCACATTATTATTATTCGTTTCTGAGCTTATTTGTTTTGGTTTCTTTGTTCGTATGGATTACTTGGGTTGTTACATGTGGGGAACATTTTATATCAAAAGCACTTTTGGAAATATATATTAGTGAGAAAAATGGTGACGTATTCAATACTTATTTCACCCGCTGTATGTGCATATATGAGTTGAAATGTTTATATATATATATATATATATATATATATACATTGGGGAGAACAAGTATTTGATACACTGCCGATTTTGCAGGTTTTCTTACTTACCAAGCATGTAGAGGTCTTTAATTTTGATCATAGGTACAATTCATTTGTGAGAGACGGAATCTAAAACGAAAATCCTGAAAATCACATTGTATGATTTTTAAGTAAATAATTTGGATTTTATTGCATGACATAAGTATTTGATACATCAGAAAAGCAGAATTGAATATTTGGTACAGAAACCTTTGTTTGCAATAACAGAGATCATACGTTTCCTGTAGTTCTTGGCCAGGTTTGCACACACTGCAGCAGGGATTTTGGCCCACTCCTCTATACAGACTTTCTCCAGGTCCTTCCGGTTTCAGGGCTGTCGCTGGGCAATACGGACTTTCAGCTCCCCCCAAAGATTTTCTATTGGGTTCAGGTCTGGAGACTGGCTAGGCCACTCCAGGACCTTGAGATGCTTCTTACGGAGCCACTCCTTAGTTGCCTTGGCTGTGTGTTTCGGGTCGTTGTCATGCTGGAAGACCCAGCCACGACCCATCTTCAATGCTCTTACTGAGGGAAGGAGGTTGTTGGCCAAGATCTCACGATACATGGCCCCATCCATCCTCCTCTCAATGCTGCAGTCGTCCTGTCCCCTTTGCAGAAAAGCATCCCCAAAGAATGTTTCCACCTTCACGGTTGGGATGGTGTTCTCGGGGTTGTACTCATCCTTCTTCTTCCTCCAAACACGGTGAGTGGAGTTCAAACCAAAAAGCTCTATTTTTGTCTCATCAGACCACATGACCTTCTCCCATTCATCCTCTGGATCATCCAGATGGTCATTGACAAACTTCAGACGGGCCTGGACATGCGCTGGCTTGAGCAGGGGGACCTTGCGTGCGCTGTAGGACTTTAATCCATGACGGCGTAGTGTGTTACTAATGGTTTTCTTTTGGACTGTGGTCCCAGCTCTTTTCAGGTCATTGACCAGGTCCTGCCGTGTAGTTCTGGGCTGATCCCTCACCTTCCTCATGATCATTGATGACCCACGAGGTTAGATCTTGCATGGAGCCCTAGGCAGAGGGTGATTGACCGTCGTCTTAAACTTCTTCCATTTTCTAATAATTGCGCCAACAGTTGTTGCATTCTCACCAAGCTGCTTGCCTATTGTCCTGTAGCCCATCCCAGCCTTGTGCAGGTCTAAAATTGTATCCCTGATGTCCTTACACAGCTCTCTGGTCTTGGCCATTGTGGAAAGGTTGGAGTCTTTTTGATTGAGTGTGTGGACAGGTGTCTTTTCTACAGGTAACAAGTTCAAACAGGTGCAGTTAATACAGGTAATGAGTGGAGAACAGGAGTGCTTCTTAAAGAAATCCTAACACGTCTGTGAGAGCCGGAATTCTTACTGGTTGGTAGGTGATCAAATACTTATGTCATGCAATAAAATGCAAATTAATTACAAAAAAATCATACAATGTGATTTTCTGGATTTTTTTTAGATTCCGTCTCTCACAGTTGAAGTGTACCTATGATAAAAAATTACAGACCTCTACATGCTTTGTAAGTAGGCAAACCTGCAAAATCGGCAGTGTATCAAATACTTGTTCTCCCCACTGTACATATGTGTTGATAAAGCCAGAAATATGTTTTAAACATACATGTTCATATATGACTAATCAGTTTCATTCATATATTGCCATGTATTACTTTTCCGTATGGAACTGTCAAGCCACAATGCTAACTGTCTCATTCATGGACTGGAACTGCCTCATCATGTTTTGGATACACTTGGACTATTCATTTACCTTTCTCCACTCTTCTCCCATTAAACTGTTTAAAGTTTTGTAGCATAGCTCTAGCTATACAACAACAAATGAAGCAGTAGACATATGAGAGGATGATGCTTTGTCTGTTCAAACATCAGCCACAACTTGATTCTCCAAGATGTTTCAATTCTATTGTGAACGGTTTTAGAAATGAGGGCATTTATTGACAAACTCACAACCCAGACATAAAGGTTTGTTTCTTTATTTCTGTTCATTGATGGATGAAATAACAGGCCATCTTGCGAAGGCAGAGGACAAATAAGACACCATCTGAGTGAGAAGAACCATCAAAAATGCAACCAAAACTTGAATGTGGTGTGCAATTGTGGTGGTTAAGTAGGTATTCTAGTTAATTGTTTCTAGAAGCTCCGTTTGGTCATGGGTTGTGGTGTGAAAATTAAACTTCCGTTTTGTTGAGCTGACTCTGGTAACATGTAACACCACATAAATGTTGGATAAAATATGAATACATTTGAGGCAGTGGTTCGCTACAAACCTGAAAGAACGTCTAAAAATCTATCAAGGTTGGGGATGCAGAGAATCTTCGGGTAGAAGATTTTTAAAGCTGTTGCTAACTTGTGTATAAAAGCTCATTAAATAAAATTCACAAAAAAATAAGATAAAATATGATACTGATGATGATCACGATCTCTCTGTGTGTTGGAAAACACCTCCGTTTCCGGTTTGTTCTCTTAGAAGTATTAGTTATCCTGTCTCCACAACCAACAGGAAATGCCAACATTATTTCATTACACTCAATACATTACAATTTGAACAGTTTGGCACATTTATTTTAGAAAAGCACACAGTATTTTAATTAGTGAGTTGGCCTGATGCACAACATGAAAGACGACATGCAGCAATTCACGTATCCCCTTCTACCAACCCGAACTCAGACTTTGCAATTGAAAGTTACAGCTATCAGTCTTATTTAATGTGTGGTAACCCCTACATACACGGACCAAGAAAGTTATATCAAGAACCACAATTAACAATGTAAGTAGTTACAGCATCTATCTGCATTTCCAGGTTCAATGTGCTTTTGCTAGCAGTTGCCTTTGGTTTCACTGATTTGACTTAAATAACATAGAATTCCATAGCTGTTCTGTTGTTTCTGTTCTGTTGGCAGTGTTTCACAAGGCAAAGTGTTTCTGTCTTTATTGGAGTTGTTGAGAGCATGGATTGATTCTTCCGTGAGGTTAATTCTATTTTTGTCAGCCACACTCGGTTCTCCTGCTGCATTCAAACAACCTAAACTATTTAATTATATATCAGTTACACACAAAACTGCAATTATTTTTGATCAGGATACACATACATGTTTAAATGACTCTAAAAAATTAATAATTTTATAAAAAAGTTTTTTTGCATGGACATAATACAATCTACCGATATGGTATGACTTGGTATTGGATTAACTTAATTCATAAATAAGTGTCCTTGTTGCTCTGTGATTCGATCTAGGAGATGGAGTCTGGGCAGGATGTGTAATATTTTTGCTTGCATTTGCAAACATTTTGCATATGGTATACCTCACATTTTGTTGTGTTATAGACTTACGTTTTTATTGATTAGATATACATCTTTCTGCCAACAATCTACACAAAATACAAAGCAAAATACATTTTCTGTCTTAACTGTTTAAATGGTGTAGCCAAATCTGATTTCATTGGCCCGAGCGATTGACAATTTATGTTGGAAAAATTATTTTTGTATATAGTGTTATTGTGGTTGATATTTTACAGTTTTTGAAAGAAAGAATTCATTGGCCCCGATTGATTGACAATTTCTGTTGGAAAAATGAAAAACTCAGGACTGGTTAAAGTTAGAAGCTTGTGTTTTTTTCCACGTTGTAGGGGACTGTCTGCTGCAAAGACTTACATTGTTTGCATATTTCTGTAAAGTAGAAGCCTTCCAAATCTTGACTACAAAAACAGTGTTTTTTGTAGTCAAGACTTCTGGTTTTTGGTAAAAATGTGTGAAGAGTATAAAGAAATGTATGTTGACATAGTTGTTGTTTTTATTTAGAAACACATAGTATATTTCAACAGGTGGGCTGTTTTATTTCACATTTGGACCAGCCCAGGGGTTCAAAACAAATGTTTATTAAAACAGTGGTTTATTGTATAAACTAATAAACTGTAAAATATTAACCTAAATTGTCAATTTTGGGACCCTGTATCAGTGTGATTAAACGTTATACAAAAATCCAAGAACAGATTTGATTCTGGTCAGATTTGATTAAACTCTGAAAAGATTTGTAGGCTTTTTCTTTGCAAGAGAAATGCTAAGTTGTGTTTTTTCATGGTGACAACTGTCAAATCACAATATAGTTAGTTGTGGCATAACGCCAGAATCCAGGCAGTGAATAGGAACATTAAACCTCATCAGTTGTTTAAAATAAATCCCCCAGAAAGTTGTTAGGAGTCGGGTTATTTAATTCTACGTGTAACCATGGATGCTATAAACTGCACATACATAGCGCTGTCCTTGTTGCTGAAACTTGTGCTTTTTTATTTCTCTATTTTCCATGACTGAATGCATATAGCCTATTGGTGTAGGAGGCATTGGTATAAGCTAATAGATGGAGATTTTTTCTGAGGGGGTTTGTGGAAGGGGCAGAGCGTCACCTACAACATGAAGCTTCTAACTTTAACCACTCTGGATATATGAATAGAAATGTAACGAGTGCACCTTTGACGGTTTGTTTTATTGAATGTTATGCATGTTACGAACTGCAGCACATCTATTGGATTACCCAAAGTAGTCGGTGTAACAGGGTTGTGCTGTGTTTGCTTTCAACCAGCTTTAATTACAGTCATGTGAAAAAATGTGGACACCCCAAAAAAATTACATTTTAAACACGATATCATTTATTTAACAAAAGATTTACAATATCCCCTAATAGCGGGTATTGCCCAATTGGCTGAAATAACCTCAATACAGTTTTTCTGAATTGCTAAAACACTAAACCCAATTCTCTAAACCAAATTCTCAATTACTTAAACAAATTTGTCGAATCACTCACTCTTTTGGCAAAACCAAAAACGCATTCTGGTAGTTGGACACCATTTCCAAATTGCATTCACTCTGTTTGCAAAACTCTAAACACATTTCTTACTGACTAAATCACATTTCACACTGTGATGTACACCTGTTGTAAAATGGTAAACATAAGTGGCAAAAGTTAAACACAACTACAACACAGTTGTTATCGTTTACACACAATGACTCAAAATAGTTCACATTTGTTTCGAATGATGTGATCAAACCAATTGCAAAGAATAAAACTCAGTTTAGAGTACACAGGAGGCACATATTGGAGGCAGAAATAATCTCTCATTGACTTTGTGCAGATGGTAAAATATTTTTTTGATTGTAATGTGAATTGTATTTCCATTTCCTTGGTCATTGGGCTTTTGCATAGTGAACTACTGTATTTGTATTCCACTGCTGGTATAAATACATTACCAAGATGGCGGCGCGTTCGCCACGCGAGGCTTAGCATCTCTCAAGTTTTTGTAAATTAGTAGTAGTTCATCCTATTGTTATTAGTATATTCAGGCGTTCAACATTTACAACCGACCGGAATTACTGGACTAGCGAAAAACATTGCGCAACTAAAGTTTTCGATTGGCCTTGCCTTCCATCGGAGATTGCAAGATTCCCCCGGGAGTCTGAAATCCCCCATCCGACCAGAAGTGGCCGGAGGCAGCGAAAACGAAGGCGAGGTGAGCGTGGGGGTCTTCGAGCTAAGCTAAAACGTAACCCATTCCGACCCTCTCTCCCTAGCCTTTTCTTAGCGAACGTTCGGTCCCTGGCGAACAAAATGGACGTAATACGACTAAGAATCATCTCACAGAGAAGGATTAAGGCCAGACACTACAGGTGAATAGGGTAATTTCTTTAACTAATAGATAACACCATGAAACCTCCCAAGTTGATTGCTTACATTAAGACAATACATTTTTGTATTACAAGTTTTATGAATATTTTATTGAAATATGCTAATTATATGCAAATGAGGCGTACTTTTATAAAATATGCATAGATTTCCAGAACAGAAATCTAAACATTGGATAAAGCTAGGATCAAAATTATTTTGTCATTTTGTTTACATTTTAGAGTCAAAGGTTTTTACAGAGGATATTTTTGATATTCCTTTTTATCACTCCAGAAATCTGAAAATACTGACTACAGCCACAAAAAAACTAATTTTCGCCATGTTTTAGGCATAAAACTATACATAAATCAGGTGTAGAAACCTAATGTTTCCCCCGGGTTGCAAATCAGAGAATGTCCACGCCGTTCAAGTCTTCCCAAATCATACACCTTTATTACGAATGCGCACCCGGAGATCTGTCTCGCCGGACATGAAGATCTAAAGTCCGTACACATCGGACCCCGTTTATGTAGCCACTTCCCCCCACAGTCAATGCATGTAATTTGCTGCGCACACACAGTTAATTGCATAGAAGTTGCTGCGCGTGCTTTCTGAGTGTCCGTCTCGTGGGCAGCCCCCAGCCCTGGGGTGAACCATCTGGTGACCTTTTCCAAGGGAGATGAGAATGGTGTTGTTGTGTCCGGCGCCAGGAAGTCTGCCAGACCCCTCCGGCCTGTCTCCCCTCCTCTCCTTCCTGGGTCACTTAATCAGTCCCATGTGTGGTGGTCAGCCTAAAAGTTAATCTATAGGTTTTTAGATACACAGTGTCCTTTGTCTTATCCTCCTACCTTCCTGACCCCCCTCCTTCTTATGGAATGCCCCAAGTAACTTATTAACCCTCGAGCCTACTTTTTTAGGAGTCTACTCCTCAACGACATGATTTCAGCCCCACACCTCTATCTTTAATAATGAATTCCACACAGGCTAAAAATTATGTATGAACAAACCCCTCTGTAAATAACTTCAGAATATAGATAGGAATACAAATGGAAAGTTTTATGTATGTAAGTGCTATTGAAGTGGAGATTTCTGGCTCAGAGTATAAGTAAAAACTAATTTTGAGAAAACAGACTTTAAAAAAATGATTGTATAATTCCATGATTTATTTTGGGAAACGACTATTTACAGACACAAAATCTTTTCAAACCCTTAGCAACAACAATAGAGAACATCTTAAACATATTTCAACTGGTAAATGAGTAACAGCATGGCCACACATTGTAGAATTCAAACTACTTCCCCCGAGTCCTGAATCAGAGAATGTCCACACGCGCAACTATTTCCAAAGTAAACGCCTTTATTACAGATATATCTGGAGATCGTTCCCCAAAATACAGCCAGGAAGATCTGAAGTCCGTTCACATCGGACACATTTTATGTAGCCTATTCCCCCCCTCAGTCATTGTATCGAAATTGCAGAGCGCGCTTCCTGGGTGGGCGTGTTCCGTCTTGCAGACCCCATCTCCATCAAAGAGAACGTCACCCCTAACAAATCTGTATATTTTTATGTACCCCTGCGTGTCGTCACACGTCAAAAATAAAACTGTGCACAAGAACTGATATTCATCCTAGTGAATAGTGTAACACTAACCTACTGAAAATGTGCCTACGTGCACGTCCCTAAACGCATATTGCGTTCTCACCCCAAATCACAATTTAGGTCCGGCAGCCTGTACCTAATCATGCTCTAGCCTCACTCCAGCCAGCCCCTCATCTCAAGTTCAATAAGTTTAGCTCATCGAGAGAGGAATTTGAGATCCAGAGTAAATAAACTGCTGGACGCGCGTGCTGGACTCGACTGGAAAAAGAACCCAAGCTGACAGGATCAGGAAAACCGGACAGAACCCCCCATTATCATGTCAATTTTTATATGTTCAAACATAACAAGACAAACACATGATGTACAAACACATAGACAATACATACAACACTGGCTAATTGATTCTTACTCAACAGGTTCATATTTTTGATCTGCCTAATTGTTTTAAACTTTCGTATTAAACGAGTGCTCTAATTGGAATTCTATTTCAATAGTGCCACGTAGACTCAGATTTTTACTCTATGTTAACTTGTTTTAAATAAGGGATTCGTTGCTCAATTTCTATGCCACATTTCGCTTCCTTTAATTATGCTATCTAGCAGGCCCTCTCCTTCTGCTAAGAGTAGCTTTATTTCTTCCCTATCCTGGGATGACTGCCTACCATTTATGCCTTTTAATATTTAGCTCCACTTTCTGATATTCAGCTTACAGTTTTTGCCTGTTCTACAAATTTGTGTTATACCAATCCTCCCTAACTAATCTTCAAAATTTGGCTATGGCCAATACGCAGAGTTGTTTTTCTAAAATAGGTTCTGCTCACCTTAATAACTTGCCCGGCTGAAAATCGTTCGGAATTTCCGGAGGCTCTGGTTAAATCAATTGGCGTGAACACTCTCCGATCCCCGAAAGAGCACCCAAGTTGTAGAATTCAAACTACTTCCCCCGAGTCCTGAATCAGAGAATGTCCACACGGGCAACTATTTCCAAAGTAAACGCCTTTATTACAGATATATCTGGAGATCGTTCCCCAAAATACAGCCATAAGATCTGAAGTCCGTTCACATCGGACACATTTTATGTAGCCTATTCCCCCCCTCAGTCATTGTATCAAAATTGCAGAGCGCGCTTCCTGGGTGGGCGTGTTCCGTCTTGCAGACCCCATGTCCATCCGTGGGGCCCTCCGATGGCCTCGGAGGCCGACGAAGAAGACAGTTGAGGGGGTAGGCTGGCGCCAGTAGATCTGACCTTGGCTAGCTCTTGTTTCTATCCTCCTCCTTGTCTGCATCTGTGGGTCCAGCTAAAAGGCCATAAACCTGTCTTCCTATACATCCTATGTCCTTGTCTCTGATCCCTTGACTTATAGTCCTACCTATGGAATGTACTTATTAACATTTACGACCCCCAGCTGGCTATTTTCAGAGTATACGCCCACCGTTTGCTTCTAATAGCACACACACATCTAATCTTAACTAAAAGATTCCACAACATATACACGCATACACTGCCACTAGTATAACTGCCACCCTAGTTTGTTGTATGTCCATCGTGCATAACACTGCCTAGTTACCCATTCATGTTTACAGCCTAGTTATCCATGCCTGCTCCATATTTAGGTCCCTCAACCATTTCCTGCTGATGCTTTTTCAATTTTGTGCAGTGCACAGACTCCTGCGCATATGAATTACACTGGCGGTCACTGAGATCCTGAACATATCAATTTCCTTCATTGCACCTATAGTAACAACTGTGGTTTGAAGCCACAACCTCTCCATAACAGTTTGCATGGCAGAGACACCTTAATTAAAAGTGGAGTTGCCCATACTTGCTGCTGTCTCAATCCTGTCTTTCCCACAAAGTTTTTGGACACCAAGCCCATATAACAAAGTTGAGGCACTTGTTTGTATTTTGAATCTAGACCTCTCTCAATTTCTGAGAATAAAATGAAATGTATATTGAGGAAGCTGCTCCAAAGCACATAGAACTTCTTATTGTGTTATGTTTCTTCCAATAAAGTAAAAAGAAAGGTTTATTAGTAGGCTAAATTATTTTAGTATTGTCCACTCAAAAGGAAAAGTATGTAGCCTACTGTAAAAGTAAAACTGACCACATAATAATAATAACACAAAATTAATAAAATGTTACTTTATTAATCTGTAACACAAATAGATTAAGGCTACAGTGGAGTCTTAGGTAATATAGACTGCGGGGGAAATGAAACACAACAATGCCACCCTTCATTAGTTTCTAATGTTATCCAAAAAGCCACAAAAGCCAGAAAGAGAGATGCCTTTCTTGTTCCCCCACATCATTACATTTTATTGATAAATCCCCAACATTTGTCCTATTTTCTTGAGAGTAGCATACCCCAACCCTAAATGGTTCGCTAAGAGCACCATTGGCACATTCATATCAAACGCAATGTCGTTCTTAGTTCCTTCTTGAAGACGCGTAGTACGTTTGCGCTAACTATATCTTTGGCACAGATTGCACTCTATAAGATAACTGGTACAGACCCCACAATTCTGCGGATCGGTGTACATTTTAATCACTGTCTCTGCGCAATTAGGACAAAGTAACCCACTAACCAATCAATTTTAAT
>JACXGK010007897.1:12007-24045 GCA_016801125.1 Novumbra hubbsi
GGAGCGTTGGTCACCCTTGCTATCGAACTCCTGTTTTCCGAATGACTGTTTACTTATTGGTGGAATTTGTGAAGTAGTTTATAATGTCCTTCATTAGTTTGTCTTCCCTTGTGTATTCTTGCAAGTGACAATTGTTGTCGTCTTTTCTGGGAAGGTTTTATGCGCACTTCTTTCTGCATTTTAGATTTAAAGGTCCCGCTGAAAGCTAAACCAGGAAGTGTCAGTGCACATCACGTGATGCATTTGAACGAATCACGTTGTCAGAAATCAACACCAGCTAATGAGATTTTGTGGTTATGTCTGAACCACCCTTGGTTCTTTTACGATAGGTTGCTGATACAAAAATAACCAGCATGTTTGAATACGATAACATTGTGCAGGAGAAATACACCTTTACCGTGATACCATTGGTGACATAGTGCGGACAACGGTCGCGGTGCTGTTTGTTTCGTTAGAATGCTAATTTCTGTTGAATCTGGGAGAAATCTTCAGACGCAAGTCGACAAAACGTAGTCAAATAAATACCTACATTTGTATTTTGGGTGTTTTCTTTCTACTAGTTTGAAAATGGACATGTTATTGAAGCAAAATATGCAAAAATCTCAAAATTGACCAGTACATGAAAAAACGATGTTTTGGCCTGCCGTGTCTGGCCTTAAGGACTGCAACGTCATGATATTCACGGAAACGTGGTTAAATAATACCACTCCGGATAATTCAATCAGCCTTGAGGACTTCCGTGTTTTCCGCGCGGATAGAACGGCAGTAGATTCAGGTAAGACCAAAAGTGGTGGTCTGTGCATCTTCGTGAACAAAATGTGGTGTACCAACGCTAACCTCATCAAGAGTCACTGTTCAACCAATCTGGAATATTTTATGATTAACTGCAGACACTTTTACCTGCCTCAGGAGTTTACGTCCATTGTTGTTACCGCAGCCAACATTCCACCTGATGCTAATGCTCAGCTAGCAATGAAAGAACTGCAGGCTGCCATTAGCAAAAAACAAACGTCACATTCAGATGCCGCTATAATTGTTGCTGGGGATTTCAACCCCTACAACTTAAAAAAAATCCTAAAATTCATTCAAAATGTCTGTTGCCCCACAAGAGGAGACAATACGCTAGACCATGTGTACACAAACATTCCTGAGGCTTACAACGCAACCCCCCTCCCCCACCTGGGTAAGTCTGATCACCTATCACTTCTCATGCTTCCCAAGTATTTACCCATCATCAAGCGTGTGAAACCTACAGTAAGGACAGTCAAACTGTGGCCTGAGGGATCAGACTTAGCACCAGTTTCAACAGACAGACTGGAGTTTGTTTGCCACTCAGGCTACCACTGACTCCCATATTGACATTGATACATAGGCATCATCTGTCCTGGAATACATCAACACCTGCACCAACAATGTCACCACCTATAAACAAATAAAGACCTTCCCCAAACAGAAGCCTTGGATGAACAAAGAGGTCTGACTTCTGCAGAAGGCACGCAATACTGCTTGCCAGATTACAGTATTCAATATTTTGACTGAACTAAGATTATTATACTTTTTTATTGCAAAATGTGTTTACTATTTACAATTAAAAAAATCTGTGTCTACATGCCCTGCATGCTGTGTTCTCCATTTTCTCAAGTAGTGTCTGATGAATGCTCTGAAGTGTTTATATTTTGACTGGCTGTGTTCACGATCTGAAAGCTTTGTGTGATTTCCAGAACAGAGTAAATGGTTTTGAGGTGAGTGTTTTTTGACCGAAGTGTCTGTGGTTTAGTGAATGAAGTTTTAATATTTGGTTTTGTGTTTAGAGTTTCAAGAAAATGGGTGAATGTTTCAAGAATTGTGCTTTAGCAATTGTGAAAAACTGTAAGATGTTCTTCATTACTGTCTACCAGGCTTTGACATTGACTGGGGGAAATCTTTCCAACTTCTCCATGCAGAATATTTTCAGCTGTGTGATGTTTGAGTGGTTTCTTGCATGCACAGTCGTTTCAAATCACCCCAGCATCTTAATATGGTTAAGATCCAGGCTTTGACTCTCAATTTCTTTATTTAGAGCCATTCCTTGGTGGACGTTTTTGTCATTGTCATTTTGCATAGTCTGCATCCGCTTATATTTTCTGACAGATGGTCTTCCATTTCCTTCAAGCACCCTCTGATACACTGAATAATTCATAGTGGATTCTATAATAGTGAGCTGGCCAGACCCTGCTGCAGCAAAGCAGCCCCAAACCATGACATTTTCACCCCCATTCTTCGCAGTTGGTATGATGTTGTGCTCAAATGCATCATAGACAGCTGTCTTTCCACCCCTTCTTTGCCTTCGTCCTCTACCTCCTTGTACTCATTCTTGTCACCTCACTCTCCCTGCAATGTCAGCATTCATTGTTCTTAACAGGTAATCTCACATTTACAGTCTATTTAGAAGCCTATACCAAAGCAGTAATTGGCTAATGATTAATAAAGCAAGTAGTATGTGGAGTGTGTGTGAGACACTGGTGAATAAGTGTAGCATCAACATAATTATTTCTAGAACACCGCTTGTCAATGTACAATGATACAGCTACTACAGTTATAGTTGGAAGTTTACATTTAGGTTGAAGTCATGAGCTGGATGCAATATTTTGATGAGGGGGGTGTTGGCAGGTTTAAGGCAAGTTTACACCAAATATTCATGACAATAGGAGTTTTAACAATAGGAGGTTTCAATTACTCACAAAAAAACTGGTCTGCATAAAAAAAAACTGCTAGTTTACGCGAATGGACAAGACGGTGTATGGTAACACTTCTTCTCTGTGTTTCTGTCAGCTTCATGTGGTGCAGCTACAGAAAACGTGAATGCACAAAACATGGAACATGACAGAGGTTAATTTTGTCTTGAATGGCACAAAACAATGTCAAACCAAATGCTATTTAAACATCTGCTTAATATATTATGCTTTAATCAGGAATCAACATTTAAGCTTGTCTGCTTGTCACATTTTATGCACATTTTATGTTCGGACAAGTGAACTTCCTCATGTAGTTGAAGTAAAAACAAAAATAAATCTGTATGTATTAATATCTGCAACAAAATAAATTCCTCTTTCAGTTGCCCGTTCAGAAAAGTTAAAAATATGGTAGTCTATCACTAGTACTAGCTATGTCATGCCACATTCTGTGGCGTAGCTTGTATCAGAAATGTAAATGACTTACAGACAAACATGTAGCGTATCCACAGAGATCTGTCACATTTTGTAACTTTTTTTTTAAACACCTGTAAATATATTTTCTATTCACATGGTTTTTGTGTTCCCTGGGAAATGATAACAATATGATCATAACAATAGTAACAACAATGATAACAACAATCATAAACATTATTGAAACAACAATAACAACCATCATTAATATTCAGTGCAATTAGCTGTGGTAATCCCAGGGTATGAGGGGGATACAATCAAGGCACCAGAGAGGCAGGCCTCCTAGGCTAACAAAATAAATGTCTTTATTTGGGTATAATGTAGATCAAGGTCAGGGGAAATCCACAAATAACTGAACTGAGGCAGGAAAACTCAACATAATGTAAGAGGTGTTCCCGTCGTCACCCTCTCTCCGTCCCCAACCTCCTTTTGTTAAGGGGAAAAACACAGTTTGGGTTACCAGCGGTTTGGGGTTTTTTATACCGGTTTCCCTTCACCCTTGTTCCTGTAGTTCCTCCAGGGGTCCTGGTTGCTGCGTTTCTCCCGCGGTATATCCTTCTTGGCTGCCGTCTTGCTTACTAGTTGTTCTGCTCCCCTCTTTCTCGCGTTGGAGTCACAAAAGACTGTTTGTCTAACATCTGAAAGTCACTCAGTGCATGTAGCTAGCCTGAAGTTAATCCAGTCACTCGCACCATACCAATTTTGTTTTATGTTGGCAGGGTTCACACACGCAAATCTGCAGAGCTGAATCTGAAGAGCTATTGAGCAAACCGATGAAGAATGGGGGTTGAAGGGAATGTCATCAAATAAACATTTTTGCAATTATTTTGCTCCTTACCAGTCTGGAGTTATGAATAGAAATTTAACAGGTGCACTTTTCAACAGAGTTTTGAACTGGCAGATAGGATATTGGATGCCAACCTCCCGTTAAACATCAGCAAGGGGGAGGAAGGAAGAAAGAGAAACCACAAATTCAGTCAGAATGTTAGATGTCATGTAAACACGCAGGATGGTTGTCCACTTTTCTCCCTAGGCAGTTTTTCATAAAGTAACTAGCTAGTACCAAGCAAGATCATTTAACTTGCTACATTTAACTTGCTACATCCCAACACCACTGTTCATGAGGTAAATAGCAGGCTAGGTAATTTATCAGGCTACATAGTAGACATTGGCTGTTAAACCTCCCTGGGAGCCATGGGAAATGTGCAAATTCAAACAGAAGTTGTTGGACAAAAGCAACTTTACCTTGTGGTTGAAATCTGTTTAAGGGAAAGAAAATAAATCCCACTGTGTATTTAGGAAGGAAATAAATCTGTGGAATCCCATATCAAGAGTGAGAAACACCAAAACAACATAATTGCTCAGTTGTGTTTGGTTGTATCACAGGCAACAGTCCTGCAGAGTACAGCCAGAAAACAACAGTGCGTACAGGAATTTACAGAAGGGCCACAGTAAGCAACAACTGAACCAACAAACCAGACTTCGTTACACGCACAGAGCCCTGACCTCAACCTTATCAGCCCTGCCCTCTCGTCCAACATCAATGTCTGAGCTCACCAATGCTCTCTGAAAGAATGGGCAACCATTCCAAAAGACTCACTTTACAATCTTGTAAAAGGTCTTCCTAGAAGAGTGGAAGCTGTTATAGCTGCAAAGGGGGGACCAAATCAATATTAATGCATATTGATTTAGAATAGGATGTCATACAATCTCCTGTAGGTGTAATGTGTAGTTGACCGAATACTTTTGTCCATATAGTGACTTCACCACTGTCTGGAGGGCCTTGCGATCGGCAGCAGAGTAGCTACCATACCTGGCAGTAATGCAGCCTGAGAGAATGCTCTCAATGGTGAATCAGTAGAAGTTGGTCTCCTCAGGAAGTATAGGTGTCTTTGCAACGTTTTTACTGCCAAGTCTGCTTGCCTGGACCGGGTGAGGTCAGCTTAGATGAATACACAGTGGAACTGGAAGTCTGTGACTCTCCACTTCAAATCCATCGATGTGTATGGTGGAGTAATCCCCCTCTGTCGCTTCCTGAAGTCCACAATCATCTCCTTAGTCTTGCAGACGTGGAGAGAGGTTGTTGTTCTGGCACCATGTAGCCAGGTCCCCTACCTCCTCTCCTGTAAGTGGTTTCATTGTTTTTGGAAATGAGACCCAGGATGGTGGTGTTGTCCGCAAACTTAAGGATGACGTTGGAGCTGTGTGTGGCTACTCAGTCATGCAAGTACAGAAGGGGACTAAGTATTCAGCCCTGGGGGGCTCCGATAATCAGAGACAGTGCAGAGAAGTTGAAGTTGTCTGTGGCTAGGGACAGAGTGCAAATCATCCTGGTCCTTAGAAATCCTTCCAAAAAGAATGGTGTTTGTCCCCTTACAGTCGACACCACATCAGAGCTGTGGTAGTTAGATTCCAACTTATCCCTAGTCTCTTTTTTTAATCTCTGATGACCTTCCAAGGTCATGTCTGGACCTCCTCAAAGCCTCCAGATTACAACCTCAGAAATATTGCAACATCACACAGGTCATTAGTACATGAAAATGATGAATGGTTTAGTTTGTGTTTCATTATTTATGTGTTACTTCAGAGTATGCTCTAAACCAGTGTGTAGAAAGCACAATCAATCAATAAAAAAAATGTGAATCTAGAGCTAGACTGTTAGACTGCTAGACTGTTAGCGGTGGCCAGTCCTCTTCTGTCTGTGTTGGTTGATTATAAGAGTACACAACTTTTTAGGAACACATTCATATTTAAGTTAAAAAGGAAGGTTTATAAAAGTTCTTTGTTTAGTTTCCTTAAAACTGTTTCCACACTGATCTTAAAATATTAAAGAGAACCTGAATATATTTTGTGGCAGACAAGGAAAAGCAGTTTGAAGGCCCCTGGAACGTTAAGAACCCATAAAAGTTTTACTATTTTAGTTGATGTTATTACTATATTATTATCAGAAAAAAGGCAGATGTACTTTCTGTAAGGGCCGTAGTAGCGAATGTGAGGGAGGGATCCAAGTGCGCGAACCGAAACAGAGATATGAGGAAGACTTGAATATAACGGGTTTGCAAGGGGGCTCGAATGTGACGAGTAATCAAATAAAGAGAATAGCGCAACGCTGTGTATATACTGCCTAAGCAGGAGCCAAACGAAATGCACTGTGACATGTAGTTTGTACTGGCAGGGAACCGGTGGGACTGGGGTGCTTATGTAGGGCACTGATGGACTGATGGGTAACAGGTGCGTGTGGTTTGGTGCTTTGTGACAGGTGCTTGTAGTGGCACCACAGGACCACCAGATGGTGCGCTAGGTCCCAGATTAGGACATGGTCAGGGTGGAATCTTGACACTATACACGCCTTCTGTTGAGTAATACATCTACACAGAATAACAGTAAATAACTGAGAGAAAAAAAGTTATTCTGCACAAACACCTAGCCAACCCCAAGTGTAAATTGCTTGATGGAGCGAGTTAATAGTTATATTATGTATAATTTGTTTAATTTAAATACAGTCCCACAACTCCATTCTCTAACGGCTAGAGAGGATCTCCAAGATCTTTTCTTAGTAAATATTTCTGAGGCTGTCGGTTGTCTATCACAGTCCTATGTCATTGTTTTCAATAACTTTCCTGTGAATGCTGTCCTATTGATTTGTGTATTAATAGACATTTATTTCAAATTGTTTACAGATAGAAGGATAATGATATCGTTGATGCAAACAACCAAACAAAGAAAGAAGAAATGTGATGCTGCATCCCGAACAACTGAAATGCTTGGTAGGTAGCTGGTTTTTATATTGACTTCATTTAATAAAATGTACTATATTTTCTACAATTTTATTTCTACTGTAAAAGGTGTCTGGCAGATGCACTATACGGCCAAAACTATGTGGACAACCCTACTAATTATTGAGTTCAGCTAGCATTAGACAAATTAAATTTGTTCTTTAATGTTTTTTGGTTAATGGCACTCTACTAACTTGCTAGCTAGCAGGCAAAATAAAGCAATTATTAAGCTACTAAACCATGAATACAGCTTGGAATCATAAGACTTTGCTAACCACAATTCCAACTTCAGTTGAGCCAATGCCCACTCTGGATCCCTGGCGGTACTAGCTGCACTCATTGAGACACCACTACAGAGGGTATGACCAGATCAGATAACACTGATGCACAATAGTAACAAGAGGACCTACACCGATCAAAAGTATATTTTTCCCAGAATATTCTGAGAATAATCAAATTGTGTGGTGATGAACACCACCCTCCTCCTAAAAGCAACATGTTCCCCTTGTTTCATTTTACAAAAGTTATTGTTCAGTTATCTGGTTTACATATAGTGTGGCGTGGGCCTTGTGGGTGATGATTTATTTCTTGGGTGGTTAAATTGGTCGGGCTGAGTCAAAAAGTCCAGGGCCATTTTTTATTCTCAGTCCGTCCCTGGATATATGTATGCATGTGAATTTACCGTTTACCTCACATTTGGCAGCAGCTTATCTGTGCATTCCTGTTGTATAAAGGCAAAATATTGATGTACAACATCTTGACAAATGTTGGTGATCTCCTTCCAGACAGTGAAAAAAAGGATGAGGTGAAGAAGATAATGCAAAATGTCAAAAGCAAGCTAGATGAAATGACGTTTAAAAGTCATACTGACTACCGCAGGTAGACCGATTTATTTGAACATTTTGAGGCAACAAATGAACAGATGCAAAAAGGCAATTTCTTAAATTGTTTTAAAATTGTTTGTTGTTCACTTCTAACAGTCTAATTGATAAATTGGATGAAGACAGAAAAGAGATGGTGGGTGTGTTTGGAAAGACTGGAGCTGGTAAGAGCTCCTTAATAAACGCCATTTTGGGTGAGACGAAACTGCTGCCTTCTGGAAACCAAGGGGCGTGTACGTCAGTGATGATTCAGGTGGAGGCCAATATGAATGATGACCAATACATCGCAGAGATCGAGTTCATTACAGTGCAGGTAATAGTATATGTTCCTTCTGTTTATGTCCTATCACACAATGTTTAGGAATTATAATATCTTTTATTATGAAACCTTAATTTCAACAAAGACCAAGGTCTCTTTTACAGCTGGGCCATGCATATACATAGTACAGACAAAACACAACTCACTGAAAGTACATTACACACCAGAGTTATTCCATCAGTGACCTCAGGTATTTTAGTGGATATCTGGCATGGCGGGGTCTGCAAATGCCAACACAAGTTACGGCCAAGTAGTTAACACAGGGCCATCTATTGGATTTTGATTTTCGGCACTCTTAGACAGGAGAACGGTCGGGCAAGCACTGTCAAAGTAAATACATGATAAGAAGGTCCCTGGACCTCCCTATGCTTCTTCCCTATACAAATACAGGCTGAACCCTAAACCCAACCCAACCGCTATAATAAACAAAGGGACAGCCTCTCGCTTCTAACCTTATGTACATAACAACAGGTTACCTACGGGAGTATGTATACCCAAGTGGGGTTTTCAAATCCTACCCTATGAGGTCCGGAGCATGCTGGTTTTCTGTTCTACCTCATCATTAATTGCACCCACCTGGTATCTCAGGTCTACATAAGTCTCTAATTAGGGGGTTGCAATAAAACATTTTCGTGGAACTGGCTTCGAGGTCCAGATTTGAAGACCCCTGCTCTAGGGTGTCTTACCTAGCCGTTCCCCAGGGACAAGCCAAACTTGTTGACTATACAGAGAAGTTATGAAACATTTAACAATGTACACACAACATAACAGTCCTCTCTTCACACCCAAACGATGCAGTCCTATTGTGCAAAATAGAGTGGTGATTGGTGGACCACACCAACCTCGTCATCAGTAACGCTCCACACCTGGGAGGAATACAGAGGGATGAAAGAGCAAAGCACAAACAGCACTCTAGAGTGCTACAACAGGAAAATGGATGTAACACGCCCACCCACAAAAATCTAAGCCAGATGATGCAGACATAACTGCATTAATAGGCTTTGCGACATTACTGTGAAATCTGGGGATACGGACTTGGCAACTACTAATATATACTAATACAGTTATTGTGTATAGCATTCTCCTGGCACAAATGCATTTTCACAAAGTCTGCTGCCTCGGTTTTTATGGTGGCAATTTGCATATACTCCAGAATTTCATGAAGAGTGATGAGATGAAATGCAATTAATTGCAAAGTCCCTATTTGCCAAGAAAATAGACTTAAAGAAGAATTTAAGATTGCACCCAAATCTACCTGTGAGAGAGTTTTAATTGTTGTGAATAAGGCTTCAGGGCGCCGAAGAAAGTCCAGCAAGCCCCAGGACCGTCTCCTGAAGTTGATTCAGTAGCGGGATCAGGGCACCACCATTGCAGAGCTTGCTCGTAGTCAGTTATTTTCATTTATGACCGAGATGGAGGAAATCTTTATCTTAATAAGATTGCTATTGTTTGCATTACCATGTTTTACTTTTCTTAGTCTGGATCGAGTTACAGTCTCAATAGGCAAAACTAGGCTAACTGCTCAGTCTGTATCGACAGACTCCACTATGCTAGCAGGCTGTCTAACAGCCTGCAGCCTGACCTGCACCCTATCTCATGATGAGGCTATAGGAGTGAGACTCCTGTCAATATTCCTGGACAAAAGAAGAGCACCACTCCTGCTAGGATGGGGTCTGTCTCTCTTCAGCAGATCAGGCCTGACCCTATTTTTGGGAGAGTCCCAAAAAGAGAGCCAGTTATCTACAAACTCTACCTCTTCCGACGGGCAGAACTTTTCAGCCAGTGATTGAGTTGCACGACTACCACCACTAGCTGGGAGGGGGCCAGAGACAATTACACAATGCCGACACATCTTTCTACCTTGTTTAAACGCTGATGCTATTTTCTGCTTTGTAACCTCTGACTGCTTAATCCTAACGTTGTTGGTGCCAACGTGAATAACAAAATCTCTATACTTGCCAGTTTTAGACTTTGCTAGCACCAACACCCAGATTTGCACCTACGTTGGTGGCTGATGCCACTTCCTGTGCCTTGCCAAACAGTTTGCATTGCAACAGTAATGGCCAATTTGGGCCATTACTGTTGCGTTCAAACACACGAAAATAAGAGTCCATGTCTGGAACCAACGGTGGAACCAAAGCAATGTTCTTGCTTACATCAAAATGGTGGGCTGCAAGATCATGTTGAAACAAAGATGCAGAGGACGAGGACAGGATGTCCTGTCCAGCATGAGCCAAGACAACCTTTTCCATTTCCAGCTGTCGTCTCCTTAGGTCGACCTCAATCTCAAGTTTCAAAACCTCCAATTTGATGTTATACTTTGCTTGTCTGGCCAATTCCTCCATTTGTAGACACGCGATTCGTACTCTCACCCGAGCACTTAGACTTGATCTTGTAGTGGAAAGGGGATCAAAGCGAGGTAACGTCAGTGGAATCTTAACCCCTACATCAGGGGAATTCAACAACAAAGTGAGGCTTACTATGTTAGACGAATGGCCGGGCGAGCGCTGTCAAATTAAATACATGATAAGAAGGTCCCTGGACTTCCCTACATCTCCTCCCTATACAAATACAAGCAAAACCCTACACAACTACCCTAACTGCTCCAATAAACAAAGGGACAGCCACCTGCTTCTAACCTAATGTACATAACAACAGCTTAACTACGGGAGTATGTATACCCTGTCTTACCTGGCCGTTCCCCAAGGACAGGAAATAAGGGGTGCAACATTTAACAATGTACACACAATATAACAGCCCACAGCCACCACGACAGCAGTGACGCACCACACCTGAGAGGAATACAGAGGGAGGTAGACACACAACAGAGAAAAGAACAAAACAGCACTCTAGAGTGCTACAACGGGAAAATGGACGTAAAAACTGTTTTGGTGCAAATTAAAGTACACTGGAGAGGCAACAGCGAGACAACCCCCAAAAAGAAAACGGTTTTGCAGGTTGTGGCCACAGGCAATTGCTTTCTCCTTACCATTCCTGACTGATTCTCTCTTTTTTTGCATTTTGCAAGTGTCCTTGTCACTAATGGTAGCATGAGGTGGTACCTGCAGCCCATTCAGGTTTCACAGGCAGTCCAGCTAATCCAGGATGTCACATCCATACGTGCCATCGCAGGAAGGTTGTCTGTGTCTCTTAGTCTCAAAAGCATGGGGGAAATAACAGGAGATGGGCCATTCCACGAGGAAAGCTGTCTCTCTTTAGCTGAGTGTCGTTATCAGACAAGGTCAAAATGTAACAGAAGAATGCTAACACTGGGACCATTATGTAATTTGTGGATAAGAGCTCTGAGTGACAAAGGTCAAAGATTTTTGTTAAAGCGATGCTAGCATCAACCAGTCCAGACTGAAATTTGTGATAATCAATAAGTTTATGGGGCCTACAGCAGGAAACTCTGATACTTCCAGCATCTAGTAATTGTTTTTTGTCACAGTTGTTGTAAGGTTACATTTGTTTTGATTGTTGTATCTTGTGTTTTTCTATTTTAGAAAGTCATATTTCTATGCATGGATTGATTTTCATTAGTCTTATTCGTTTTCACCTGTATGCTTTTTAGCAGCCTTTGACTTTGCCATAAATAATTCTAGTGATATCTCGTCTACCAACCTGTTCAGACTTTATATTAGACTTTGACTTGCTGCTTTTGTACTGTAGCTTGGATTTGATTTTTGGACTACTGCCCGTTTTTACATTTACCACTACTTCTCAGGTAGGCGTGTCAATTTATTTTTATATATTGAAGCAGCAGTTTCGTGTCCTGGCTCTTATCTGTGTGAAAGTAGTCATGCCGATGGCAGATGGATTAGTGGACTCGGGGGGCAGCAGTTAACTCCATAAGAATGGACAACCTATTGGATTGTTT
>JACXGK010007898.1:0-23843 GCA_016801125.1 Novumbra hubbsi
TGACTGGGGAGCCCACAGCGGCATAGAGAGGGCTAGAGGCCTCTCTAGGTGGCATGCCCTGACTGCGAGCCCCAAAACATAGAGTAGGCTAGGGGCTCCCAGCCAGGACATGAAACAATTGCGTAGTGGTCTGGATCAAACCGGAACCACTGCTACCTATCACCAAGAGCTCTCTCTATATTTCTCCAATAAAAGGTGAAAAATATCTTAAAAAATAATTTACATGAGTACAGGTACCATTTTCAAAGTTTCTGCTTGTGATGACTCAGTGTTGTTTCTAGCAAATCCCACTAGAACATGTTATTCCAAAACTTGAGGTTCAAAAGGACGAGAATGTGTTGAGGTTCTACTTACCTAGCTTTGCGATAGTGTTGGCTATTTACTAGCAAATAAAAGGCTTGGGCATCAAAATGTCTTTTGAGAAATTTAGTGAATGTGATCAAATTATTTTGAACCGAACCATAATCTAACCCTAACCTTTGCCAACTTGACATAAACCTTACATTTACACCAAGCATGTTTTTGCTTCTTTTGTTTTAGGCTGTAACTGTGGCTGTGGAATATGACTTGGAATCAGACCGTGGTTCCTAGAATATGCCTTTGTTGCTATTTAATATTAGTTTGTGGCTGTATACTCGAGTCAAAATGGAGAAATATTATTTAACATTTTAATAATAAAAAATGTTGTTATATAGTTACCAAGTTCAAGTCTTAATCTCGAAAGTCATGTACACTATCTTATCAATTGTATTTGTATAGAAATATTAATCGGGGCAAATATTAGGGAAGTAATTAAAGAATTGTCTTCGAATTCATTTTTAGGGTTATAAAAGCGTCGCCTCTATACGTATAGGTTACACTGCCTGTCCAGAGTGGACTGGGCTTATCGGCCAATTAAACGTTGAGGGACGACCCCAACGTAGCTCTCTCAGAGCTCTTGACTGGTTGCCGCATCTTGTGGGCAGGGCCAATGCTTGGGGTTTTCCGTAAAATTTCATAAGATTAGAAGCAATTATTACCTCAGCCAAAACGTTGCCCTCTGCCGGACTCCTCGCCTTGGGATAGTCCACCATTTTCTATTGCTGAAAGGATTACAATATATATTTTATATATTGGGCTTTTCTTGAAGAGACAAGCCAACTCTCCACGATGGAACTGGAGATGCCTAAAATACATCCTAGTCAACAGGTAAATATGACTTTATTAGCTGTAACGCGGTACTCTATTGTAGCTCAAGGTTGACCTGTATTGATCCTCAATGTTGAAAAACTCCTATTGGATAATTTCCAAAATAAAAATACGCTTTAAAGTTTGAGTTAGTTTATCAACTGTCATCTTCAACCTAATCGGTATATCCTAAATTATTCAATAGACCATTCACTATAGTTGTGAGTTAATCATAGGAAACGACAGTGCTTTTTTATAGTCTGTCATAAACGTTCATGTGATGTTCCGCTCTAGTTCGACCATCGCATTGGACCTACTACTAGGCTATGCTAGGCTACTTACTGCTTGTATGCTATTTTAGAATTTCTGTCTGTAAGCTCGATCTAGGCTTGGTCGCTAGCATTATTTTCTATAGTTCTGCAAGTCATGGATGAAAGTCGGGTGGATTCCCCTACTTAGTTCAGTTCAATTACATTTGAAAAATCGCTCGATTGAAGTATATTGTGTAATGATGCAATTATAGCAAAGTCAAAATATGTAATGTTGGCGCAGTTTGCTCTCCACAGACGTTCTTTTTGATTGTGTTTGGTGAAGGAATCTATACACTTACCTTTGCTCCATACAACTGATTGCACAATCGGAGCACCGGAATGTTGTGTTTCATTATATATTGATGTAATACGGTTCTCTCACACTAATTGGTAAAAAAAAAAAAAGGCAAGGAACATCAGTTAATTATTAAAATGGTGTCTGTGGTTTAGATTTCCACATTCTGAGAAGGAAACAAAAACCTATGGGAAGTTGATCTTGGTTTAAAAAAAAACAGATGTTTGAGAATGGAAAAAATAAATCCCTTTAATTACAGTGACCTACAGAATCGAACCGGAAATGTTGCATTCATTTCGAAGCCTCAGATCATCCTGATGTACACCAGGAAATACTAGTTCACTTATAGACAAAATTGAAACTAACATTAATTGCAGAATGATCAGTGAACTAATAACTAGGATGGTTTGTCGACAACACTTCAACACACCAGTATTCACCAAAATAGTTTTAACTTAAGTTCATCCAAACAAAATATGGACACATATGCAGTACAGTTACATCATACCTTATTTTAATACCTCAACACTTCAAAACAGTCCTCAAATTGGTTCTGGAAAGGTTAAATCACATGTGCCTGCGATCACTTTATAAACACATTTAGAAAATCTTGCAGTTCCTCAAAAGGGATTTTGAAACAAGTGAAGTTAATGAAGGTCATGTCATTTTTTTTTTTTTTAGGAGAGGATGAACCAATCCTGTATAATGGTGTTTACAAAAAACAAATCCCCCCAGTCCTATAACAGGTAGTTGTGGTTGGTTGTGTGTAGCAGGTGTGTGAAACATGGACACAATCTGCTTCTGAAAGGGGAAAACATGGCTGACCACAGGAGTTGCCTTCCCCCAGCAGCTGTTATGTATTGCGTATGGCTGTTTGCGCTCACTAGTCCCACCAGGAATAATAGTGGGACTTATTTACCTAACCAGACTTTGTGACGTTACTGGCTTTTGTTTTGTGAACCAGCTTTGGGTTTAAGGGTCCTCTGCACTTCTGCACCACGGACGCTTACATATAGAGACAATGGTGTTGATACTCATTTCTGAAAAGGACTTGAGGGTTTCAATGACTTTAGTTGTATTTCATTGATTTCACACAGTAAAGCAAATCATCTACTACTGGTCATTCCATTTGTAAGGCCGAGAAGTTTTGGGAATCGGTAAGCAAGAATATAACAGCAAGCTGAAAATCTTTAAAATATCACATCCCCTTTATACTTCCTTCTGCTTTTGATCATATGATCCGCCTTCTTTACTTTTACATCCTCCCTGCTGTCCCTGTCATGTGACCCACAGTCTCTGTAGAGTCCTTTTCTTCATTACCCAGAAAGTCTAAATAAGAGTCACATGCTTCCAGCTTTCTTTGTGACCTAATAGGGGGGGGATTATGCAATGTTCCAAACTCTTGTGAAACATTTCCTTCTGTAAGTAAGGCCTGTGTAATGGATGTTTAGAGGCCCAAAAGAGACAGCACATTTAGCACATTCCTGATTTTAACACCAGTGATGACCATCGGCCTGTGTGGTCTTGGTATAGTCATGTGGTATACAGCAGTGGGGAATTAGCGTCTCAACAGTCTCAACCCCCCAATGGTTTTCAAAATGGTCAGTGTAGTGTTCTTGTGGTACAGTGTTGTGTATCAAATAAAACCTAAACCAGGTATTTTTTCTAGCTGTATTAAGATAAAAAAAAAAAAAAAAGATATATATATATATATATATATATATATATATATATAGGGCATTGTCCATTTTAATGTACTTGGTTAAAGGTTGACTCAGTCTGTAACGCACCAGCTGAAATGCACATCCGCTCTGTGTGGCAAGCTTACTCTGGGAAATGGAGAAGCGCCTCTATTATTCAGCAGGCCTCTTCCTCATTACATTCCTGCCAGCGTTGTCGTCAATAGACTGACACCTGAAGGAACGGGGCGCGGCACCGGGGGCGCGGCACCAGATTAACAACGGGGACACGGCGTCCCAGGTTCCGCTTCTCCGGTTCCAGTCTAACCTGTTGTGTGTCTGACAGGATGTGGACCTGATCGACATCTTGTGGAGGCAGGACGTAGACCTGGGGGCGGGGCGCGAGATGTTCGACTACTGCCACCGCCAGAAGGAGCACGAGCTGCAGCTTCGGAGGTTGCGGGAGGAGGAAAAGCGGCGGCAGCTGCAGCGGGAGCAGGAGGCGGCCCTGCTGGCACAGTTGCAGCTGGACGAGGAGACGGGGGAATTTGTGCCCCGCCTCCTGCCCGGCCAACCGTCACCCCAGTCTGCCGCAGCGCGGCCTCAAGTCACACAGGTAGAACGCCCACTACTCCGTCAGGGGCTGGCCACTCCCAGCCCTGCAGTGGGTTGGGTACAGCTGCTCCCTAGCTAGGTAAACGCCTCGTTAAATGGAATAAGGGAAATGCAGGTGGCTCTGTAGTTCTGTGTTGGTGGTTCTGGGGAAACGGGCACCGACATCAATTGCCGGCATGCATTTAATGTTAGCATAGCAGGCGGTTAGATGAGAAAATGGTGTGTTGATTTTGCTTGCAGAATATCAGCTTCGCAGAAGAGGGAGACTCCATGTCGTTTGATGAATGTATGCAGCTGCTGGCTGAGACATTTCCCCTGGTAGAGGCAACGGAGGTAAGACTGCAGACACTCACTATTGGCTTAATAATACGCTTGTATACAATGTATCATGTCGTATGTGCCTGTCTTTCACAGTGGTTCTGTCCTTTTCGTTGTAGGCCACCTCTGCATGTCTAGACACCACATTAGCCCCAGCCCTGCACCACAGCCCCCTCATGATGGTATCTGAGCCGCCAGTGATCCAGCCACCCCTTCCCCCAGCCCCACTGCCCTCACAAAGGACCTCCCCAGAATTAGAGCAAGCCTGGATGGAGCTTTTGTCACTCGCTGAGCTGCAGGTACAATAGGCAGATTCTACCGGGTCAAAGGCACAGAACAGCAAATAATGCCTCAAAAAGGAAAGTGGACCTAGGACCTGAATGGTTTCTAAAGCTTCGTAAGCAGCTTGTAAACAGAACCAGAAACCAATTTTACTGTAAAAGATAAATAAAAATGCTGACCTTTTAGTAAACTTTATTTAAAATATTGGACCACTGCAAGGTTTTGGTTTCTTTTGAATATAGAGGCTTGAAGCAGTAAATAAACACCAATAGCTACTTAAGGTGATGGTAGTTCATTTACATTTTAAAATAGGTAACATTGGATTTGTTTTTAACATTTCAGAATCTTGTTTTCCAGCAATGTCTGAACATGCAAATGGAAGACACACTAGAGCAGACCGGGGGGTATCTGCACATGACCAACACTTCTGAGGTACATGAGCCTAACTACAGCTTCTACCCACTGGCCAACCTGCCACAGGTGACAAGCAACTCAGCAGAGGCCTGCCCGTCAGATCTGATCAATGCCTTCGAGAGCATTCCCAACATGGCTCCTCTTGACCACTTCAGTAAGGTGACCCAGAAGGCTCCTGATCGAAATACACATTTTAGTGCAGACACTTTCTGTGATGTGTTCTACCCGGACATCGTCAACACAAAAGTAACAAGCGTCCCACTACCTTGTGACCAAGAAGATGAAGGGAACTCATTGGCCGAGGTCCCAAACAAGCCTCTCTATCTACCAATGGAATTACACAACATGACTCCTGGAGATTCATTTGACAGCAGCAATAAACCCGAGCTAATGCCAGAATTTCCCGATTCGGATTCTGGAGTGTCTGTGGAAGCAAGCCCACATTATAGCTCCCCTGAGAAATCACAATATGGAGATGGCTCCTCTGGTGGCTACAGCGATTCAGAAATGGAGATGGACAGTAACCCTGCGAGTGCAGAGTCCGACTACTCCGATATGTTTTCCCTGTCTTTCCAACCAGATGGCCAGCAGCCACTTCTCCCCGAGTTCCCTCAGCAGCAAGACAAAATTCCCAAACATGGTAAAACCAAGCCAGATGAGGAGACTGGCCACAACGAACTGCCTTTCACCAAAGACAAGAAGACGAGGCGCTCAGAGAAGCGTCTCTCCAGAGACGAGCAGCGAGCCAAGGCCCTACAGATTCCCTTCACCGTGGACATGATCACCAACCTGCCCGTGGACGACTTCAACGAGATGATGTCGAAGCACCAGCTCAACGAGGCCCAGCTGGCGCTGGTCAGGGACATCCGCCGGAGGGGCAAAAACAAGGTGGCCGCCCAGAACTGCCGCAAGCGGAAGATGGAGAACATCGTGGAGCTGGAGTACGACCTGGACTCGCTGAAGGAGGAGAAGGAGCGACTACAGCGAGAGAAGCTCGAAAACGGCAGCAGCCTGCGGCAAATGAAGCTGAAGCTCAACACCCTGTACCTGGAGGTGTTCAGCCTGCTGAGGGACGAGGAGGGGAAGCCCTACTCCCCGTCAGACTACTCCCTCCAGCAGGCCTCCGATGGCACCGTCTTCATTGTCCCCCGCATTAAAAAGACACTAGTCAAGAAAAAAGACAACTAGCACCTCTCTGCTTTACTACTTGGTACTGCATTAGTAACAATACAATGCAAACCATAACTTTGTAGTTGCTTGGCTGTAAGCATTAGTGAAACAGCAGAACTATTATATAGTTTTTGCCTAGTATTTTTTGAAGCACTTGATTAATTATTTTGTACTGGTCTATATTTTTTTTATATATTTTTTTGTAAATAATTTGCTATCGAGATAGTTTATTGTATATATTATGTCTTAAAATTATACTGTTGCGATCACTGTGAATTAAGTCTGTTTTATAAACTTCCCTCTGATTTGGAACTCCATTTCTTCCTGTCTTGTACTTCATAATGAACTATTAACTCAGTCAATTTGTCACTTGCTTTCTATTCACATTGTGACATACTGTAGTGGAGCCAAAGCATGAATTCCAGTTTCACTTTAATTACCCATTTACAAGTTTCCCCAGAAGATGACAGGGAAGATTGCAGTAAACCAAGCAAGTGCAATTTCTCCATGTAATTAAAAGAGCCAATTTTTTTTAAACAAAGTGCCTGATACTGCATAACATATTGACCTAAATCTTTTAATTCTATAGAATTGTATTTAAGCCCAGTTTTGAGACCACTTTTCCAAGAGCATTTACTCAGTCTTGCAACAGCTTTCTCCTGTGTTATGCTAAACTCCACCTGACCCAGGCTGTACACATTTAAAGGTCCACTAGACAAACAGAAACAGTATAGCACATAGTATGTATTTGTGGTTCCGAGCTCTTTCACTCACAAACGTTACATCTAAATGTTGAAACGTATACGCTGACTCTCAAACCCTGGAGGCTGGCAAACAAAGTATTCCAGGAAGTCTTAACACATGAAAGATATCACAAAGCCCTTCTTTTGTAATTTATTTATTCATTAAACACAACATGCATAAATGCCTTTATTTCTGCTAGAATGTGATACCTACCTTTGTCGGACAAGAGGCTGTAAAATCATCAATCCATCATTTAGAATAGGGGTGCCCAAACTTTGTCCTTCACTTGGGGCCATGGGCCAAGGTAACATCGCATCACACCAAACTGTATTATATGGTGTGGCGGGCCAAGTTTGGGCACCCCTGGTTATTCAACAACACTAAACATTAAAGAGGAACAGAAACCGTTAAGAATGGCAGCAAATGGAAGGGCCATTTTGTTTTGGTTCTTAATAATACATTGAGGACTGAACAAACCTTTCAGTGGATTTATTATGGCCTACATGTTGCCAGTCATTTATTGCTTTATATGGCAAGGTAAAATATCCCCTTAGACCTGAAGTATGGTTTGAAAAGCACCAGAAAGATATTGGAAATCATCTATTTCTTAACATGTAGGAACGGCTTTGAAGTGAAATTAGGAGCTTCTGTCATGTAAACGCAGCTTTTCTCTTGAGACAACAATTTTTAAATCCAGCTACACCAAACAGGAAAGTATTTCTGAACTTACACGAAAACACACCTTTTAAAAAACATTTTGCAGGCGGTTTTATCCCAAGAGCCACTTCTTGTCCGAAACTTACACCATGATGTGTTTCACCTTTAACAAGCAAGTGCAAGGTTGTGCTCTGCAGAGGCAAAAAAGAACAATTCCAAATGATACTTCTATCAGTCACTTGCATATGTCCACTTGTCACTGGTATTAAATCAAGTTTGCCTGCATTAGTTTTCAGTTAGGGGCACACAGAGACATGTGCTGGGAATAGAGGGAAAGGAAATAGACAAACCACCCTAACTAAGGTGTAGATGGTGCATTCCTGTTCTATGCAAATTCAGAGCAGCAACTTATGGGATATGACCCGTCATATCGACCCTACAAACCACAGGTGGAACAGAGTGACTTTGTATCACCATTTCCCGCTCTCCTCAGACTCTCTCAAAGCTATATTCCTATAAATACTTTGGTCAAAATGTTGTAATAATCAGTCACTAACTCCTTGGTAGGCTATGCATGGTAATGAGGCTAAATCCAGAGACAAGAGCCAGCTGTACGCCTAAGGGCTCAGGCACGTTGGTTTTTCTATTCTTGTGAGGACCTGGCACCTAACCTTGACCCAGAAATCCATGTTCCCGATTACCTCATCCAGACATGTTTCAAGTCCACACAAGAACACAAATGTGAAGCAAACACAGCCAACGCTTTCCAAAATCATGTTTTAGAAAGTCCAACAGCTAATATTTAAACTCATCAAAATATTTTACAGCAATGGGGGTTATTGGGCTTCCAAATAGTGAATGTTAAAAAGAAAATAGTTTAAATATTGGAAAAGAAACAGAAAATGTATAAAACTAGGTAGGAAAGATAAGTGTAGAAAAAAACCAAAACAAAAATCTAAATACATGAATGAAGATCAGGTCAATGATTGACCAGGGACAGTGTAATAGTAGTGCAATGTTTAATAGAAGCTCTATAACCAGCAATGCTGTTGAAATGGCTTTCTCTTCCTAACCCATAATCTGGAAAAGGGCATTGACTGTATCTGCAGCACAGGCCTATAGTAGGTACGGCAGACCTACTGCTAAAGAAGTAACTATTGTTTACATCCAAGTAAAATAAGTATTGCAAAAGGCACATCAAGTGTTCTATGAAAACTTGGCAAAAGGCAACCACTCAGAAATCTTTCTGTCCAATCAATGACACAGCAAAGCATGCACCGATCCTGACTATGGGTATGGCGATGCTTGTCACAAATGAGAATTTACCCCATGATCAGAATATTCAAACTTACTCAAAGCAGTCATTTAAAAAAAAAAACAGACTATATATGCATACATTGTTTTAAATATTAAGCTGAAAAAAATGCTTCCATTCCCCTTTAATATTAAAACATTTTTGAAAACCATACAGAGCAAAATATTATGTAAATATGCTACCAATTGCCACATAGTGTAAGCCTCTGTGTATTTAAAGTAACTGACCTGGGACAATGTGTATAATCTGTTAACTCCTAAAAATGGTCATCAAGCATACATTTCAAAATAACGGGTGCATGTCAGACAAAAAGCTAGCTAATGAGGAATCTACTCAGGTTAATGTTTATTGACTATATAGGTCAATATAATTTCACCCAAAAAAGCTTGACTCAATTAATTACCATCAGTTTTTAGACAAAAAATGTTTTACCCATATTTTAAAGAAATAGGGCTAGTTTATAAGTCTGCAAACACTGGACAGTTACTTTAAATACATTTGGCAGACCTGTAAAATACATTTAAGGGATCCTTACAAATACACCTTTAATATAATTTCTATTATTTAGATTATTTTTCACGCTGTAAGAAATCTATTGGCCAAAATATTGAATAGCCATTACCAAGTTATATTTTGCCACAACAATCTTAAATCAATTAATGTAATCGAGGCAGGTGGGCATGTGTATTATTTAATGGTAGGATCTAAGTAATGTGAAAACAAATATTTTGTTCACTTCAGGTGATTGAGATTTTAAAACAAACATGGCACACGCAACCCATTAATCAAAGGATTATAAGTCAGCAGTGGCAAAAGTTAGCAATGGCTGTTTATTTTGGCCTAACAAAAAATAAATTGTACCCCTTCAATCTGATAGGCGATTAGACTCAATAGCATTTGTTCCTCCTTATTTAAATGTTTGCGTGTGCAGCCTCAAGGCCCCCGCAGACTGTACGTTTTTAGCCACACATTTTCAGTTCCAGACATGTATACAGGAGGGTGTCTGAATTCCTATCCGTGACAGTGTCTAGTTCTACAGATTTTGTACCGATTGTAAGCTCCAACAAAGTTCTGGCAGTGTCAGAAACGTTAAACCTTTCTAGAGTAGTGTGGCTGATGTTATGAGCTGATCCTGCTTACTTACCAATAGGAATACTGGAACAATACCACGTTAGGTAGCCTTTTACAATCTTGCAGATGCAATGTAATCTGATTACATTTGTGGTATTTTGGCATAAGCATGAATTGCTTTTCATTCACTAAAGGGTAAGAGGGGAATTACAGAGGCACTTCCACCCCATTGGAATACCCCTTTATTGGATGTGACAATTGCAATCCGGAATGACACTCAATTGCCTGTGTGAACATAGTTTAGTTTATACTGTTAACAGTAGTTAGCTCATGACTGAGCCAAGCTAATCACAGAATGTGATGACAAAAGGGAAAGAAATCCTACCATTTGGCCAGGTTTTTGTACAAATTAATATGGTCACACTGTGTGACAGGCTATAATTGCAAAAGACTGAATCCAACGTAAAGTCTGGGAAGGCCTTTACATATAGCATACTTGAGAAATACTTAAGTCTTACCCATCCAGAAATCTCCACGTAATCGTGTCATTACAGATTTTCAGCCTTTAACAGTAGTCGTAATGCTTCTTTCCCGATCTGTAAATCAAGCAAAGTGGTTACTCTTACCTGCTCCATCTTCTTTGTTACCACTGCTTGTGAAATACTCACATCCCTTTCCCCTGTAAGGTCTGACAGCTAGTAAGAACTTCCTGGTTAACTGTCATATCTGACTCAACAGGATCTCCAAGTGTCCAGGAACGCTAGTTAGTCTTTCTTGACTAGCTTCAGCTGTTCTTCAAAAAGGTATAGCTAGCTTTGAGAGAGCAATGCTCACTACTGGGCACGACACTGCAAGCTTTTCTCCAAGGTTGCGGCTCTCGGTGCTGCCTTCTCTTTTCTCTTAAAACATGCTGACTGGTCCTCTGTGCTGGCGCTGAAGACGTCCTGTCTGAAAAAGTAATATGCAATCTTCCATACCGACCCGCTGAGACTCAACTGAAGAGGCTTGTAGCTGTAACAATCCAACTAGTGCAATGCTGGCTGGCTAGGCCATGTGTGTGTCTCGATCTAGGACTAGCCAAGACTCCCTTTCCATCCAGTCAGAAAAAAAGATTTCAAGGAAGTTCAGAGAAGACATAACATTCTTCTGTGGATATTGATTTGCTATACTTGTTTAGAGATGACAGACATGACAAAAATCCAATCCTTAAATCTCCCTCTGAGCCAATGATGCACTATACTTCAAAATACTTTACTACACAAGTTTATTTAACTTTTGTCCCACTTGTCAAAATATTTTAACAATCTAGAATTCTGTTCACGGCATACAAGTAGTGTACAACATTTCCTCAAATTGCCTGCACTACTTAACCACTTGTTACACTAACAGAATTAATGAAATACATACTGTTCTAAAAAATACAAAATCATATTACACTTGATACGGAGACTTGCAATCATATAAACTGTAAAGAAAAAGAAAAAAGGACAGCTACTGCTAATTTAGGGCCTAAATGCATCTATGCCCTTGACAGAACCACGTTCTTCAAAAACAACAAAAATTAGAAGACCAGAGAAAATCGATCAATCTACAGCAAAATTAATTCAGGGCCATTTTAAACGGACTTGAGTTAAAATGATTCTTTTTCATTTTACTCCCGATTCCACAGGCACAACAATACATAATACACTTCAGATGCACAAAAAGAAAAATCATAAAGTGTAGAACATCTACCAAACACAAGGGATGACACGGGCTACACTCTTTGTAGCTTGTGTGGAGTCTTTTTGTAAGGAATACTCTCCCGTAATGCTGCAGTAACTTTCTGAGTTCTGTTCCTCTAAATGCTTTCAGACGACTGCCTAAAAGTACAGTAACCTGCAGCTTTCCTGACAAATCCTTGCTCATCTCCTCTCCTGCTAAGAACTGAAGCCTGTTGAATGGATACAGGATAAAACAAACAGTTATTCTAGTCTTGCGTGGGCTCACGCTGTACTATACAGGTGTCAGGGTAACAGTATTTTCCAAGGGAACTTACCCTAGCATCATAGTATCAGTATCGCCGCGAGCCATAGCCACCCCCACTTCCACTGCCTGACCCATAACCGCCTGTAACAAGCAACGGTTGAAAGATGAGCAGTGTGCCGTAGGAGCACCAGAAACCATTCATCTGGGGGAGACCATATGCTCACCTCCATAGGGACTGCTAGAGTTCCTGCCCCCAAAGTTGTTCCCCTTCATGGGCCCATAGTTGGACTGCTGTCCTCCGTAGTTACCAAAGTCATTGTAATTCCCACCTCCTCCTCCTCCTCCTCCACCACCACCAAAGTTCCCTAAGATTGAAAGGTCCTTCTTTTCAGAATAATATCAGACGTAACATAAAAGTCCTGTCGGTGCAGACAAAACAATCAGATGAGTCGTTCCAGTATGCTGGTTAAAACAGGCACTCCTACCTCCGAAATTGCCCCGGTCATTGTAGTTATCATACCCTCCCCCGAAGCCTCCTCCTCCTCCCTGGTTTCCATATCCAGGTCCTCCTCCCCCATACCCCCCACCACGCCCTCCTCCGTAGCCAGGTCCCCCGCCATAGTTCCCACCTGGACAGAAAATTTCAAACAAGACACGCTTATCACAAGAGGAACTACACATCGCAGACCTGAGCAGGTTCTCTTTTAGAAAGGAAACCTCCTTGTATCCTTACATCTATGTTTGTCCACTAAAGGAGAAATACCTACCATCTCCAAGCCCCCTTACATCTATGTTTGTCCACTAAAGGAGAAATACCTACCATCTCCAAGCCCCCTTACATCTATGTTTGTCCACTAAAGGAGAAATACCTACCATCTCCAAGCCCCCTTACATCTATGTTTGTCCACTAAAGGAGAAATACCTACCATCTCCAAGCCCCCTTACATCTATGATTGTGCACTAAAGGAGAAATACCTACCATCTCCATTGTAGCCATCTCCTCCTCCATAGCCTCCTCTCCCTCCTCTTCCTCCTCCATAGCCCCCTGAAACACACAAGGCAGTTATTATTATAGTATGGAGTGATCACTGCAACTTTACATCTAATGTCAAATATTCTTACCACGTCCAAAGTTGCCGCCACCAAAGTTGCTGCCTCCACCCATGAAGTTTCCAGAGCCACCACCCCGATCTACAAACATCATGTAAATATTGACACTGCACTACACCCCAAGACGGCTACACTTATTAGGCTATTTGTACATATAAGAATGTTATGTTTACTTCTCTGATTGGATGCCTCCATCATTTCCTGTTTTGAAAGTGCTTTTCTGACTTCGCAGTTGTGAGAGTTTATGGTGTGGTATTTTTGAGCTGAAAAAAATAAATCAAGGAAAACAATGAGCAAAAGGAATTGTTACTAATGTTCAAAAATGACCAATTCGAAGCTGTGTCGCCATACACACCAACAATTTTATCCACAGTGTCGTTGTCGTCAAAGGAAACAAAGCAGAAGCCCCTCTTCTTCCCAGTTGCACGTTCCTCCATAATGTCAATGGACTCAATCCGCCCATAGACCTCAAAATACTCTCTGATGTGGGGCTCGTCTGTGTCCTCCTTGATCCCGCCAACAAAGATCTTCTTCACAGACAGATGGGCACCTGGTCTATTGGAGTCCTGAGACAGAAGCGTCACTGAGCGGTGAGTACACACCTGCCACACTCCCCCAGCGGCGAAATGCTTCGGAACAGGAAGAGGCACCCGCTTACCTCTCTGGACACAGCCCTTTTTGGTTCGACAACACGCCCGTCCACCTTATGAGGACGAGCAGCCATGCAGGCATCCACCTCCTCCACGCAGGAGTACGTAACAAAGCCGAACCCTCTCGAGCGCTTGTTGTTGGGATCGCGCATCACCTGCCCGTAACCAATGTATTCTACTGTATTATTTGAACACTCATCTCCTAAAACGGCAGTATAACTGCTAGACATGTGAAATTAAACGCAAGTGAAACACATACTTACCACGCTGTCTGTGAGTTTGCCCCATTGTTCAAAATGGAGCCTTAAACTTTCCTCAGTGGTTTCAAAACTCAGGCCCCCAATGAAAAGTTTCCTGAGCTGTTCTGGCTCCCTAGCTTCACGCCCCTGGTGAAATTATTTAAAACAGATATGTATATCACATAACAATGCAACTATAGAGTAGCATGATATCTCTAGGATTACTAGGTTTGTAATGAACTACTGACAGAGAAGCAAATTACTCGCTTTAGCAATTACTTTGGGGTCCACAGTAAACATTGTGTTAACATACAATACAAAACATTAATAATACAGACCAGACATAGTTGTTCGAAGCTGAATAGACATAAGCAATACGTTTAAATGACCAAAATGCTCCGTATAACAAAACGTGTGTAGTAGACTAGTCAAAATCGTGTACTCATTGTACAAGGCCTATAAGTAAACAAACTGCATTAAAACGCACTGTGTGCCAACCAGACAGTTTGTTTTAGGTGGACTCGGAACGCGTAGAAGGAAACAAAATAAGTCCATATATGGGTATAGGAAAATAAACAGACCAGCCCAAGTCAAGGTTGCTGATAAAAAATAAACCCAAAGCACTTCTTTTTAAGGAGGTGGTTAAATCAGCTGAATAGCCACGACTGAAGAACTTTCTAGAGAAACATCAATTCGCCCTATGAAAATGTTGTATTATACAATTTACTTGAACTAGCCGTGTTTAGGCGCAGCTTGCCTTACATTTTAGGCCTCCTGCCTTTGACGTTATACGGATACAAGTAATTGTCTCGACATTTCAACACAGCTCAATCGTAAAGCCCGGTGACATGCTTTACATAATATTATAAATACAATATATATGTATATATATTGATAACACCGTCAAATGTTCTGACCCACAGCTATGGTACGTAGCTAACACATAAGCTAACTAAGTAGCTAACGTCATTGCCTCCCCCATCATTGCGGTTGGAATGCGCACATTTTATTGTTGCTGTAGCTAACACATTTTCAAATACTTTGCTGTACATATATATAATAACAATTTACTTGCAAATCAATTATACAGCAATTAATAAATATTCAGTATATATAACATCATCACCTCCATTTTGCGGCGTATTCTTCTTGGTTCTGAGAAGGAAGATATTGCACCACGTGATTAGTCCAAAAGGCTCGTCGTAATACCCAAACGAACTGGTAGCGCTAGATGATTCAAAGTCAGCTGCTCACTAACTTAATTTGCATTCAAAACGATTTATTATATATGGCTTCTATATAACAAATAACTGTTATTATAACATAGAATGTTCGCCATTATGGTGAACAAATGGTTAATCACCAACCTATCGGCGAATCTAGGACTAATAATGATTGCTTATGTTGTCCAGCTGACAGGGGGAAGACTATAGGGATAGTCCTAATTTCTGAAATCGAAAAATGACAAACTTAAGTAGAGTGGTGTCTTCCGGGCTGTTGTGGAGGTGTGTGTTTAATTCAGGTCTGTGTTTACATGTAGGGATATGAAAGAGGAAAACATGAAAAAAATACGTCTGTGTTTACATGTAGGGATATGGAAGATGAAAACATGAAAAAAATAGGTTTAAGATAAGGGTATAAAAGGGAACAAGGGTTTCTAGGTTCTTGGTCCAAACCAGGATAGGGAAATTAAGGTATGCATGTGATCTATGAGTTTGTGTACATGTCCCCTACAGAAATAAAAACTGAAAATAGGTCCTTCAAAGTCTTTTGGGGCAGGTACAACAAGGAAAAAAATTATTTTGGGTTTCAAAATTAGGCTAAAGTACATTTTGGGATGAAATGTAGATTATATTTACAATTATGGGGCCATTGAGATAATAAAAAGTAGCACCAACTGTTTTACAGTCGCTAGGACACATTTCCCAATACTTAGGTCACTTTTTCAAAACTCTTCACACAGTTCTCCAAACCGACTGTCAGCTCAGCACAGCAGTTCATTTCACTTTCAAAATGCACTAAAACTACCAAATCACTTCATACATGTCTCAAATCAACTCATTCTTCCAGAATACTAGCAAAGGTCAACAGACAACAAACACACTTTGTCACCAACAAAACAATGACCTAAAAAACACTAACAACAGGTAGCATTATACAATGTTGTCTTGTGTAAAACAAGGACACATCTCTGTTTACAATTCACTGCAATATATGTTACTGGAATGAATTAGACATTTGCACTGAGTAATTCCAAAATACAAGAATTTGTATACACACCATCCACTGATACAGATACAATAGTAAAGCAGAACTACTCAGCAGTTGTCTCCTTTTGTAATTAAATTGAAAGAGTAACACCTGTGTAGATTATTGAATGCATTTTGTGCCAAAGCAATGATAATTGATCCTCAGTTTAGCCCACATATATTTATGTTGTGCTCACTGTGTGAAGAGTTTTGAAAAAGTGACCTAAGTATTGGGAAATGTGTCCTAGCGACTGTAAAAAAACTGTAATATAGCCATATTATGGCTAACAAACCGTATCCTTCTGGATAACCACGTTTGACATGACTCCAAAATGGGTCATCAATAAGGATCAGCTGAAAATCAGATTCAGTTGACTAGGTCGTCGGAAAGGATGAAGTCCCACACCGTTGACTTCATTGAAAATTATGTATGACTTGAATTGCCAAGTCAAACATTAAACTGCCTTTTGACCAATTGAGGCCTCTAACCTTTTCTATGGTTGCTGACAAGCTGCAGAGTAAAACCGAGTAAAACAAGGAAAGTGTCTGCCATCTAATGGACACTGAGGGAGCCGCGCCTCTGCTGAAATATAGTCTTGATATGTAAGCTAGCTAGCTAAATGTAGGAACCTTTCATTTTGCTTCGGTTTTGTAATATGATGTTTTTGTTTACATTATCAAATTATATAATAATTGTATTAACAATAAAAAATGTATATAGCCTACACGTTTTAATACATACTAAGAGTTATAATGTAACAGTTATTGTCTCACTGCTGAGCTTGAATAACAATGCCACTTGAATATGCTGAATCACATTGACAATCAGAGCTGGACAAGTATTAATGAATGTAAGACTGTTTAATGGCATTGGATCATTTCTGTTAATACCCTTATAGGGTGAAACAAAATATATATAGCCAATATGAAAATAGCAATATTTCAATGGCTTTAACCTATAACCTATTACCAATTAACAGCTGTAGTGCATTTTTGTGGTGTCAGTAATGCTATATTATGGTTGGGTATACCTTTGAGTATAAAATCATTTACAAAATCACAACCATTACATAACTATCACAGGAATTTCGTGTGTAATTATGTCTAATTCATATTATGGGTCGAACTGCAGATTTGAAAAACGAAATTAGGTCATGCATTTAAAAAATACAAAATTTGAATCATGTGTTATATTTACAAAACATTTGCTAATGCACAGTTTGAACCTGAGGCAAACAAGGATTCTAAAGCCATCAAAATAAGTCAATAACCATAAATTAAGTAGATCCCGTGTTCCACCCTTCACTCTGACTCTGTCAATTACACAGCCCCTATGTTTGTTCCAGCACATTTATTTCGTAATTAAACTGATAATGAGATTGAGGTCTGGTAACATAATTTCTGCTTCAGAGATTGCCCTTAATTATGGCACACCGGTAGCTGTGTGTGGCCAGGGCTTCTGGCCTCTGGTTGTAGGACTTGTCAAATACTCTAATGGCTACAGCAACAGTGGGTACTTTATTCAGACACTGCATCTCAATGATACTATTGTTGTATTCATATGTCATTGAAATGAACAAGAGGGCTTTCACAGGCCTTAGACCGCAGTTTGAAGGAACCATTTTATCCTTTAATTTAATAGAGACACGTGGAACACAAGCAAAGTCCTATCTTTTCAATTTGAGATTGTTGTTTGATCTGCACCATTGCATTGCACAAAGCCTGGGAACATTAAATAAACTACAGTATTATAATTAAAGCCACGTTGTGACCTCTCGTGTAAAGAGGGCTTGGTGTTAAGGACGGTTTGCTGAACCCAACTGAGCCAAGAAATACGTATGATGCAGTATCAGCTCTTCACAGATCGAGTTTGATTGATGCTCTGTGTACTTCTCCTTGCCTCAACCCCTGGACAGCATGTTTGTTTGGTTGTTGATCACACCCTCTACACTGTGGACAAAGGTGACAGCCCCCCGACACTGAGATATATCACACACAGCTGACTTATCCCACACATTATTGCTAGCTTCAGGTTGAAACATTTTCTCCCCCAAACCGGGGTTCGATGTAACTTTACACGGGTGAGGTGATTTTGTTCTTTTATCTTCTTTTATCTTGTTTCATCACATCAAGGGTAATTAGCATTGTGTGTTACTAATAGTACTATTATATAATATTATATTATTCCTAAGATCTCAGAAGAAATACAATATTACACAAATGGGAAGTTAATGCAACACAATGTACAGATTATAAAAAGCCATGTCTATCAAAACCAGACATTAAAAATATTTCAACTAATTGCCTCAGCCTGCCGATAAATATAAAAAATTCATTAAATTACACAGTTACCTTGTCCAATCCTACCCTTTCAAAGACAGCACTTAAAACAATAATTAATACTGGCTTCATAACCTCTTTCAACACTCAAATTAGGTTCCGCCATATATCTGTGTTAACAGAAGCCTCGGTCAGCAAAAGCTTTCTCTCCAGTAAATATAAATGGAGGTGAAAATACTTGTTGCAGAACATATCTTTAGGTTAGTCTGGTCAGTTCCATTCAGTTTGTGTGGTTGAGGTGAAACATCAATGGCCCACAAATGTATTTTCATGTTTTGGGTTTTCTTTCCCAAAGAGGTAAATATTGGCCTGTATTTTATTTGACTTATATTTAATTTTGACTTGTGAACCAGTTGACTTCAGTTTTACTTACTGTATATTTTGGACGGTGCACAAAGATACAGTCTCAGGCTAATTTTCAGAGTTGTTCTTTATAACCACGTACTCAACACCAAAACACACAGTTCAGGAATCCTCTAGATGGGGCTCTTGTCCATGAAAATACAGTTTTGGCTACAGTGTTATCAGTGTTAATGCAACATTGAATGCATGTTGTGAATACATACCATTAAAGAATTGTCTACCAACAAAAATAAAAAATGGATGAATTAAAGAATCTCATATAATTTTCAGAAATGTTTAGAAATATCTTTGTTAATGTAATTGTAACCTATTCAGATTCCAAGGAGGGCACATAACTTTTGGAAACACGATTTAAAGAAATACAGAATTTTGTTAACAGAATCGTTATTTACTTTGTAAATTAAAAACAAAGCTCCTTTTTTGGGTGAAGATGTGAATCAACTTGTGATTTCATTACTTTAATAATGGAATTGTGACTGCCTATCTTTCACTCCAAAATATTCCTGGTAGTTTAATTATTTGTCCATTCGGTGTTGAGTTTGCTGACATTTCAAACAGAATCGACCAATTGATTCAGCGCATCCCAGTATTCAGCTCACTATCCGGATGGGAACTGCCAACACACCCATCACCTGAAGGCCTGTCGTGGGAGAAGTAGAGGGCGGGCGTTGACCTTGTCCTGGGAAAAGCAACGGTGGTTCCATGAGGGAAGCCGGCCATAAAGCACGGCCAACCTGGCTCTGGGCTGACGGACATACGTAAGTGGAAATTGTGAGGAAATGGAGAATCAGAGCGGGGAGTCAATTTAGTCACCGTCCACCACCCGTTTACTTGTGAGTACAAAGCAGAGCCCGCACATCGGTGTTGACCAGAATACCTCTCCCAGGAATTTAGGAAAGGAACAATTCCTAACATCTGTTTCCTCTCCTATTGCGTGAAGGAAATGGGTGTAAATCACACCAAAATAAAAATAGAATCAGTAGTGTACCTACAACTTCTTGGGAGCTAAAGGTTGCAATTGTGACTTTGTTTTTGCGAGTCTGTGTGTGTGTTAATGTGAGTGTCTTTGTATGTGTGTGGGTGTGTGTGTGCACATTATGGTTTTGTGGTGAAAATGGATGAATCCTATACAAAAACGTTGGCTTACCTGGTTGAAAGCTACCGATGAGACCTGTTTAAGGTTCAGGAAACACCACATACTCATTAATGGATTCACTAGAACAAGATTAAAAAGCATGCAATACATTAGTGTAAGGCTCTGATCCTTTTGGATAACTCACTCATTGCCAGAACATATATAATGATGAGAAGACAATAAGAACATGATAATAGCAAGGTTCCACCACAGAAGGGCCTTGACAGACAGGTGGACATGGGGGTGAGAGTCGGAAAGCAGACAGAATTAAAATGGTACCAGGTTTTCTATCGCAAAATACCTGGCGCTCAACAGCCCCAATACAAATTTGTGGGAAATCTTGATTAATGTATTTATTATTATTATAAACCTTGTGATTAATCCAATACATTTTAGCTGTTGCAACACTGTTCTTCCGGCTGGACCTGCTGTAAAAAAAAATATATATAAAAATGAGCTCTTGTCAATGGTTCTACCAGAGACATCGGGCCTCATATGCACACTCCTGTTTATAGCTGCAGAAAGTCTTCAGCAAAAGGAACTGCTCTTTTGGCCAGTTTGGTCTCTTGCCATGACTACAGAGACTTCCACAGTCCATGTCTGTTTTTTGTTGAATATCTTTCAACATGTCCAATTTACTGCTCCTTTTACCCTCGTTCTCACTTCAACATTGTATGTTTGTGAGACACTCGTTGCTTTATGTGTCCTACTTGAATATGGATCCATGGAGGATTTGGAAGATATAGCAATTTAACTGAAATGTCCTCATATGCATGGACTAACAAAATCTAGCTCTGGTGGGGAGTCCCTCAAACACAAAATCAATTGGCTCGATTTGATTTGCAGTATTGAACGATTTGTGCAGCCTGATAAATGGTCTTTGCCGTATTGTGTATTGATACCGTTAGGATGGCAGTGTTGATAGCAGTGTTAGGATGGCAGTATTGTGTATTGATAGCGTTAGGATGGCAGTGTTGAAACCTTCTTAATGAGCTCCAGGCCAAGGCTGCCCTCAAAACCATTTTGTCTCTTTTCTACGTACGGACCTACAACAGCAGGAGTCACGGAGCTCTCTGAGAGTAATAAAGCTGTTTGGCTTGTTTACTCTCCTCGGCTCTCACTCCCAGTGTCAGAGACACACATGATAACTCTTCCTGGGTGAATCTTGCCAGGGTCGGGGTCAACTCTATCTTCCAGTCTATTCAGGTGCTTTGGAAACCCAGTTCTCTTCAATGCGTTTACATTTTACCACGAGGACTTGGAATTTTGTTTACTTTTTGAGTTTGTTTTAAATGGAATTGAAATTGTATTGACCTCACCCCTGAATCCAGCTATATTAAACATTTAGAGAGGGTCACAGTCGATATTGTCTCAGTCTGGCCAAGATGGTGGCCGAACATGACCTTGATTGTTAGTCTCAATGAGAAATAGAGGATGAAGAAGTGATTGCATTAGGAAACATTGGAATGGATTGGGATATTGATGGAGGACAGGAGAGGCAGAGAGGGTGGTGTAATAAAACCTTATTTACAGCACCTCAGTGGAGCTGCAACAATGGAGAGGACTGTGCCACAGCCCCGTATCTCTTTGCCTCTAATTGACTCGCTGCAAGAGGAACGCGGACTCTCACACGTCACTGATGGCTATACCCAGAAATGATAACCACCGCTTATTTTTAACGATATCAATTGTATTATGTGTTCAAACCTGGGTTGAAGATATTCTTGTCTTTTGAAAATGAAGATGAACCGCGATGGGAATCACAATGCGTTTCTGAGTTCTCAATATACAAATGATGTGGCCATATCGAGGCGTCTTTGAGGCAGTCGCGCGTGTGTGGTCCGTTCTGTGCATTTCCCTTCTTCCTGGGCGGGGGACAGGGGCCGGGAGGTGAGGGAAATCCACAAACCCCCTTCCTAACGCCTGTACACAGGCAACAAACGAGCACGAAAGTGCTGCTTTCACAGTTTCTGCCTGGCAACGTTGAGCTTCCGGACGCCGTGAGACAAAGGGATGGAGGAATGATGAAGTCCCGAGGAGTGGAGGGCAGGTGTTTCCTGTGTCCCAGGGGGCGTGGGGGGAGGGGGGCTACACCTGCTCAGCCCCGGCACGGGGTGATGGATCGATGAAGCAGGACCTGACTCAGCACCTCAAGTGCTCTACCTGGGATTCCAGTGCAAAGGACCTGATTGAAACCCACTATCACCACACATACAATAACACGCATCCATCTTGGAGGGCCTCCTCTTCCCTCCCCATGCTCCAGCATCACCGTCGACGGCCAGGGGAACGGGGAAATGTGTTTGGAGGAAGAGCAACAGTGAAGTATCTACGGGTGTAACTTATTTTCCGGTGACACAATTTGTCAGAGGTCAAAACAATCCAGCTGATTTTACTTTTACAAATTAGTCTCACGCACACACGCAAAACCACAAGCATTGTTGAGCTACGTTACAGGCATACATCTGTCATTTGTGTATGGTTTTGCATGACTTCTGTTGGAATAACAGCATATGGCCTGGCTCTGATCTCCATTTTCCATGGCTTCCCTGCAAGAATGTCACATGATTAGTGTGGTCCTATTACCAATGCTAACCTTGCATATTTACCAAAGTCTAAATTGCAGACCTTTCTTCGGATATGGACATGATTAATCAAGACAGAATAGTAGTAATTTATTTTATCAAGGTGTTTTAATCTTGAATATGTTAGGAGTTTTATTTAGCTAACATCAACTGGTGGTGATAAATTGGTTTGTTACATAATTATCAAGTTCATAATCCATTCAGTTTCAAACTGATTAGTCCTCCAATTGAAGAGTAAATATGCACTTGTTAATTATCAAAACATGTTTTTCCAGTGTTTGACCTTTCCTTGGATAATGAAATCCCTCAAATGTTTCCTTGTTTGGGTCTGTCCCCTAAGAGGGTGACTGTGTTTTTACTTAAAAGTGATAAAACAAACAGCACAAGCAAATAGTGCATCTGAACTACTTTCATGTTTAATGGGATTTTCCCATTTACTCACAAATATGTCATGGTTGCATGTTTTTTAACATCACATCTTCCTGCAATTTGTTTATGTAGAATGACAATTATGGACATAAATATCGGCGTTTCTTTGGTAACGCATAATACCTGTCACTGGGAAAAAAAATGTAGTCTTCAAATAATGCAATACTTCAGAACGTCTTAGGAGGGAGCTATGAGCATGAATTCAACGCAGATGGAACATCTCTCTCCCCACACCTCTTTCTCTCTATCTCTCTGTCTATCTCAATTCCTCTCTCTCTCTTTGATTCCTCTCTCTTCCCTCTATATGTGGCCTCTCTTTCCAGTGTAGGCAAAACCATGACAATACGTGCGGATTAAACAGATTTTTTTTGTCCGTTCACATGAAGAAAATTCTACGTTGTTGTTGATTATGCATGATGATTTACATTGCTTGGTTTGATGTTGATTTTAATACAGTATTAATAGTGATCCACATACACGCAGTAAGTAGGTCTGTCACATATAACAAGGGCGTCAGTGGCAAGGCAATCAAATAAAGTTATATGGTATTGGTGGGTGTTGGTAGCACACAACACAGCAATACGTCTCTTCTTGCAATCATTGTTTATGGTTAACTTAACGTGCAGTCCCCTGCAGCATAAATTAATCTCTCTCTCATTCAATTGATTTACCTTAAGTCCACCACACAGCAAACATTCACACCACACAGCGAACATTCACACCACACAATGAACATT
>JACXGK010007899.1:0-23950 GCA_016801125.1 Novumbra hubbsi
ACGTGGTATTTAGTCAGGGTTTGGAAGTAAATTACTAAGTGGCGTATTACTCACATCACCCACGTGGTATTTAGTCAGGGTTTGGAAGTAAATTACTAAGTGGCGTATTACTCACATCACCCACGTGGTATTTAGTCAGGGTTTGGAAGTAAATTACTAAGTGGCGTATTACTCACATCACCCACGTGGTATTTAGTCATGGTTTGGATGTAAATTACTAAGTGGTGTTCGTCCTATTCTGCAGCAAGCTACCCAAGATCATATTAGGCCACCTGAATGGATGAATGGATTCAAGAATGATGTTTACACAAAAGACGACTTAGGTATATGTTGTTTACTAGTATGTTTGTTACATAGGGCAAAAATCAAACAAACAAATACATTACTATAAAAGTTGACAAACAAAATCTGCTTTTCAGTTTCAGTATGGCAGACACGTGGGCCAGGAAATGGCATAATATAATTAAACTGTAAATGTGATTGTTTCATTCAACTAGTTTTGCTAACATTTGGGACCACCTATTCCATTCCTTTAATTGAAACTAATAATTCTGACAAAAATGTAAAACAACATAGAAAACGGTCATTAACATCCTGCCAGGCAACGAACTTCATGAAGTGCAGATCTTAAATTGTTGTATTTCATACACTGGTCATGATTGAAATATTATCTCATAGGAAGTCATGGTTGGAAGGAATACGGCAGGCCAATGATCACCACTAATGTGATTAATACCAACATTTCCCAAAGTGCTAAAACAACATACGAATAACAAAAAGTCTTAAATTGCCACAAAGTTCTTATTACATTTGTTATTGCCTCAGTTCCTTAAAGAAATCACTGTTCAAATGGAAAAATAAAAGCAGGAAAAGTATAATCAAACTTAGAAAATACTTCATATTGTAAATCTTTTAGTCTATGACACAGACACACAGCGCAGAGTAGCAACAAGAGGCAAATACGGGACTCGGAATAAAAAATACGTTGACCACAGTATAAATTCTAGTACTTCAACTTCAAGGCACACGACTATGTTAAATAGACAGTTAATTTCTTCAACAGTGGATTTTGAATTTGTATCAAAGTTTAATATTATGTTTTATTTTAACCTGAATTGGCATTCAATAAATAATTCTGTATAGTCTACCCTAACCCTATACAACATGCAATCTTACAATATCACCTGTTAAACCTTAGGGACAGGGTTGGATGGAGAGAGGACTGGCTAACAATGGCGTAAAACGTAGAGTCACTATTTGCTTGATGTACTATTGCTTTTTAAAAAGCAGTGACTCGTAGGAAGAGGTTTAAACATTGTCAAAGCTACACCATGTTTGAAATAGTTCAATCTAACAACTGCTTGCGGTGTACAGACAACTGGCTCACTGAAAGAAACAAGTTGTTGTAAGCTGACAATCATTTTTTTCTTCATAAATACAAAAAAAATGAATTGTTATTTATTCTTTCTTAACCACATGCTAACACATTAAACACGTCTAGCTGTGTCCATGAAATTACATTCTATGTTGATGAATATTTCTTTAATCAAATCCAATAGAAAAATTCAGGGACTTTTCTTTTCTAGTGTAAATGTTCATTGAAGACAAAGGCATACATGACATATCCACTAGATACTCAATTAGTTACTTTTCGGACAGAAACGTTGTAGCGTTTTATGAACATAACTTCAATTATCGCACAATGAAGGAATCCTCATTTCTAAACCCTAGCCTGGTCTCTGTTCTGGCCATCCCATCTTGTGCTATAGTTGTTACAATAGCATAGTGGCATGTAATCAGATCGGGAACCAGGCTAAATGCACCCGTCTACCTAAAGCGTTCATTAGACCTTTGTTTTATTGTCATTATTGTAATCAAAAGGCCACTTCTGTCACATAATATACTCTCTGTATATGATGCAAATCACCCCATAGTAAAGCAAGGCACTATTCCTCCTCCTGCAGCCCTGATAGCCAGGCTGTCAACATTATCCCCATGGACACACAGAGCATCATCTCTCTTCGAGACCACACTGAATTGTATTTTTTCCATCCTAATTTTGGTACTCGATTAAAATTGCTGCGTCGTTTGGACAACTATTAAATGTCAAATGGAACGTGTATAATTTTCCTTCAGACTGTGGTGAAACTAACCGGCCCATATCCTCTTCCTGCCTCCACCTCCAGGTTTCTGGGACCGAAGGAGGCCCATTACTTTAGGGACTGAGTCCTTCCTCGTTATGGTCACACCCTTCTTTCACACTACTGAACCGAGCTAAAACGGTCCAGGCGGAAGCCAGTTGAAATAAGCGTCCCGAGTAAAACATTCGTAATGGCTGCCGTGAATGTGCCGGACGTGACTATCTGTGAGCCGGCATCATAAAGCTCAGATTAGTCGTATGAAAAAAGGGGCGTTCATGTAGGCAGGACAGCACAGTATTAGTCCTGAAGGGCCAAAACACATACCAGGAGTTTAATTCCTCTGGGACTAAGACTGGGCCAACCCTGGTGTAAATTGGAGTTTCTTGTGAATCTTCTTGTGAATCTGCAGCATAAGCGAGAGAAGATGAGAAAGAGAGAGACAGTGGTGCAGTGAGTCACACGGGGTTCACTCAGCGGGGGGTGAAAGACATCACCACTTCTCTCACCACTGTGAGAAGTCAGGCAGGGTGATCACGTTAGATACAGTGGCATTCAGCCGTTCCCCCCTTCCTTACGGTTTGGAATTTGAAGACGTTATATAGCCCTTAGTGAGCGAGAGAGCTCTGTTCATCTGTATAAACCCCACCCCCCACGTGTTCATGGGAGGGGAGAAGCAGAAGCAAGAGAAGAGATATGGGCCACATGCAATCCAGTGTCTACACGTTGCATTTTATTGGGTATATAGAGGACATGTTCTCAGTCAAAAATGTAGTCAGGGATCTGAAATTTCAGGGTGTTTCTTTTTTCTTTTTACATACGATCTACAGTAGGAGAAAATAGTGCAGGTAAAAAAAATATAATCTGTGACTTCTGAAGTTGTGGCAAAACGGATTTCTACGGTTTTATTTAAGCAGTAACAGGTTGACTCTACACAACATCCTCAAACTGCCAACTAGATGTCCATGAAAGAGTAGTACATACTTAAAATATTGGTGCATTAAAGTAATAAGATATATATACATACCATCATACATATACTGTATAAAGTCACTAACAAATAGATATGTACTGTTGACATGCAAGGATAGGGTTTTTCCGATTTAAGACTTAGTAGGCTTGGTAGACTACAGACTGGAAGGTTTTTCTAGATGGGGCCGTATGTTAATGGAGGTGAAGCAGTGAGTTTAGCCAAAAATTCATTCAAACAGTTGTTCTTGAGACAGAAGGAAAAAAAACATTGTAGCTATCATAATCTACAAGATATTGTTTGTGGGGTAAAACCAAATCGATTTTGATTTTTCTGTAACCAGAACACACTTGCAAAGTTTGAGCAGGAATGCTGGTTTCTGCCCCCTGCAGATATGATTAAATTTCAACCACAGGTCTGACCAACTATAATGTCACATAACTGTGTAACAGCAAAAATGTCAACACGTGAGAGAACGAGATGAAGGATCTAGCTTCTAATACCGGTAGCATTGTTTATGTGGTTTGTTTAGTTCTCTGTGCCTTGTAATGTGACTGCCCACCCATTAGCCTAAACTGATGGAAACCAACCAGCGTAACATAGAACGTTTCACGACGCCACGGATGACGGAGCTAAACTTTCTTGAACTGAGGAGTACGGACAGAAGTCCTGTTTATACTGTAACTCAAAACTGGAGTGGAAAAAAAATCCTGGTCAAACTAACAAAAAAAATCAAATTAAAAATAATTCTTAGAACATAAATGAATAAAATAAGTTGTCAATTGACCCTCCCCTCCCAGTACATACAAAACTTCCTTCCGTGGGTCTGGTAATTCAGAATGAATTTAGGGTCGAGAGGGTCTATGGAGCATCATCCATATTGTCTTGGGTTCGGTTGTGCTTTAAGCTTCCTAACTGATATCTCGGTAAATACAGATTCCCTTTATCGTCTTGTAGCGCTTGTGATGTGGCTGTAGTATAACTACTGAGGTATATCTACAGCCACATCACATATGCCAAGTGTAAAGGTCTATGTAGACTTTGAACGCCTTCAAATAGAATTAAACTCATTCTCAGCAACCCTGTGCACAACCACCACAATTGGTGCATCAGGGCCTGTACAGCCATGTGGTTTCCTCAACTCAACCATCAGATGGAAAGTCGATATCTGTTGGTTTCTTGAGTTTTCGGTTTCAAAGCTTCAGCTGTCCCCTGGGCCCCGGGCAGAGGTAGCACACAGACAGAGGGAGGAGGAAGGCCTGGTGTGATCTGCTGAACCACAACATTGTCACCAATTCTCATCAAGCGCCTCGGAGGTTAGAGACCTGCACGCTACACCCATTACCCCTCCCCCCACCCATTACCCCTCCCCCCACCCAATCGTGTTCCTACACATCATCGTGGCGAAGCGGCATTCTACTTGGAAAGCAGAGGGCCATTTGAGAGGGCCTGGTTCACAAAGACAGGGGGACTCTACAGTATGTAGACATGGGACCACAGAGAGAACTCAGAACCTCCCAGCTGGAGACCCCCCCCCCCCGTCAGTGCACCGCTGTGGACCTGGAACCAGTGGGTATAGCGCTCTACAGAGGAACATATCAACGTGATTTGGGCCTGGGTTTCTGTGGTAACAGAGGATGTTGCTACAGGGTGAAGGATGAGGCCGGTCGCCTGGATACCATGTGGTGCTGCCTCCAGCCGTGGCCAAACAGCACGGTTCAACACCGGCAGGCCCACTCCAGAGGAACCAGTTGGCCGCTGGGCCTCCTAAACGTTCTTAGTCCCACTTCTGTAACTGCATCTTAACCCACAGTGATTAACTGAATGATTGTGAAGATGAGTCACCGTGATTTCCATGGTTTCCATCTGATGATGTATCAGGAAGTGTAGGTCCTCAACTTCCTGTAAGCTTTGAGCGAAGGATTATGGGTCGGGGTGGATGACTAACATGTTTAAAGCAGTAATGGAAACGAAACGATGACTGGAAAAAAAAGGGAAATTTTCAGGAAGCATCCTATTGTGGGTTATATGTCAAGCTGCATTATTTGTTTGTCAATAAACAGATATCAGCCCCACTCACACAAAGAACACGGACCAGCAGCTGCCTTTTGTTTATATGTACACATTTTTATCATTTTTGGTTTTTTATTTTCTTATAAAACCCACGGCCCCTCTCCATGTTGGCTTCACTAATCTTACGAACACGGGTCCTGTAACTCAGTCAGCTAACCTTTTCAATGACCGGCGTCCGAGACTCGACCGTCTCCTCTCGGCTTGGCCGGGGCACAGATGAGACCGTCTCCTCTCGGCTGGGCCGGGGCACAGATGAGACCGTCTCCTCTCGGCTGGGCCTCGGTACGGCAGAGGAGGGCACAATGTCTCTCAGATCCCTTCCTTCTGCCGCCTCCTCCCCCTCCCGATGCTGGTTCCCCCCCACCGCGCTGCCGTCTGCCCTCCCCTGTCTGACCAGATCCCTCTCCCCTCGGGCCGGGGCAGCGTGGCTCTGCGGCCTGCCGCCTGCCAGACAGGGCCCCCTGGAAGTGCTCAGGTCCTGGGGTTCATTCTGCTGGTGGGCCCCTGGCCGTGCGAAGGGCCTGGGGCCCAGGGAGACGAGGCCCGTGGTGAGGCCGGGGAAGTGGTGGTGAGGCGGGCGTTGGGTGGGTGCGGGCGGACGGTCCTCCGGCACGGCGGAGTGTGTGTGGTGGCGGTGGTGGTGTTTGTGCGGCGTGCGCTCTTTCCTCTTGTGACTGTGGCTCTTTGGGGGAGTGATGCTACTGCCGCCGGCGCCACTGTGGGACACCACGCTGGTCCCGCCCGTGTCCCCCGGGGACTGTCCACTAGCCAGGGGGCTGTCCTTGTGCTTCCTCCCTGGACTCTTTGGCAGCTTCTGTCCCTGATCCGTCCCTCCCGCCGCCGCCTCGGCCTGAGTCCCCGTCCCCGCCGGGGCTACGGCAGGGCTGTCCGTGGTCTCCTCAACAGTTTCTCTGGTCTTGCGCTTCTTGATGGGCAGCGCGGTCTGCTGCACCGGCTCCTTCTGCGCTTTCCTCTTGGCCTCCGTTGCCAGGACGGCAGCCGCCGCGAAGGTGGCGGGACTGGAACCTGCCCCCCCGGCCGCGGCAGACACCAACCCGGGTTTCCGTCCCCGCTTCTTTGGGGTGGTCTGAGGCGGCGCCTCCGCTTTCCGTTTCCGTCCCGGGCGCACCTTGGAGACCGCGGCCTTGGCGGACGTCTGCTCCGCCGCCTCGGGGGGCACGGCCGCCCCGAACGGCATCTTAACCAGGAGCTTTCCAGGGCTCTTCTCCACCACGCGCTTCATGGCCACGCCCTCCGTGGCCGGACGCAGTTTTCCGCTGCCCTTCGGCCGGCCCCTGCCCCTCCCGGACGGCTTTACCACTTTGGGTTTCTTCGGGGGTCTCTTTTCGCGGCGCGAGGGACTGCCCCGTCCCGTCACGGTGAAGTCAAAGTCATTGGGGTCAGTGGTGGTGTCCCCAACTTTCTGGAAGAAGGCGATTAACTCCACCTTGGAACGGAAGGCTTTTCCCTCTGGGCTGGAACACAAAAAAACAGATGTCCAAATTGATCTGTACAAGTCCTTTCTGTCAACGTGAGGCGCGTAAGTTCAAACATTATTTATTAATGCAATAATGTATATATTTACTTTACAATCATTTAAAGGAAGATTATTTAGATATGGATGTTTACTACTTAAAAATTCATAAACCTCAAGACGCTCTTCCACAGTGCCATTCCGATATCAAAGTAGAACGAAACAGACAAGATTGAGTTAGATACTTACAGTGAAAGCAACAGACAAGATTGAGTTAGATACTTACAGTGAAAGCAACAGACAAGATTGAGTTAGATACTTACAGTGAAAGCAACAGACAAGATTGAGTTAGATACTTACAGTGAAAGCAACAGACAAGATTGAGTTAAATATTACCAGTGAAAGCAACAGACAAGGTGGTTAGCGACTTTCTGCGCAATACATTCTATCACGTCCAGCGAGACAATCCTTTATGTATTGTCACATCTCGTACTTACTTCATTAAGTAAACGTCAAATTTTCCAGCGGACCGCCCAGACTTGCGTTGTTTCAGTTTGCGTGTCCATCCCTGGGGAAGAGAGGGGTCATCATAGAGAGGACCACGGTCCCTGATGATGGACCTCCTCTGCTTGGGAGAGGCAGGGGGCTCAGAGAGACCTGAAGCCTCGCCCACTGCAATATCCATGGGCTCCGAGGGTCCCGCCTCGGCCTGGGATGTCTGGGTCCGGTCCGACTGGGCTGGTGGGTGACGAGAGGATGACATGGTGGTGGTGGATGACGACTCCGAACTTTCCACATCCCTCCTCTCCCGTTCTCGCCTCACCTTTTTGGGCTTTCTGTGCGTTTTATGGTCCTTGGAGCTTGGGTTCTGATTGATGTCCTCACTGGTCTCCTCACTGCTGTGGACGACAGTAAAACAGCAACATTGGTGATGAATGTAGAGGCACAGCGGCTTGCTTTGATAAGGATGGAGAGAACTGTTAAATAACCAGTGGTAGAACTGATATTGTTATTGTCTGCCATGTAGTCAAGTGGGTGGGACTTGAGTCATTAAGCGAGATTTACCAATGAAGCTGGTTAATCAAGAGCGATCAGGAAAATGTGTACAATAAATAAATGAAAACAAGTATTATTTTTTATTTAAAGACATTAAGTGAGTCTTTTTTTATTTATACATAGAAAATGCTAATTACAATAAGCAACTGCCTATTACTCACTGAGGCTCATACTGGAATCTTTCTCCATCACTAAGAAATGACCTCATCTTATCAGACTTTGGAGAATGGCAATCCTACGCTGAAAATATAGTTTATCAGGCTACCAATTACTACACCGCAAAACATTTTGTTAAAGCTTCACGTAGAAAACAACAGTTTACTAACATTTCTACCTGAACCTTTTTCATTAGAATTATTCAAATTACCAAATTAAAAATATGAATAAGCAAATTTTAATTGTCAGACTACAATTAGCAAGAAGAGAAGTTGCCAAACCACCACCACACAATGTTATTCAACTACTATTAACATAGTTAACTGCTCTGACACACTGCCTTGGTGAAAAATAGAGTAAATTGCGATTTATTATTTGGCAAGTTTGGCATGCCATTCAGAAATAATGCTACAGTTTGCCTGAAATGGACAGAGACAGTAACCACGACTAGAAATAACCCAAACACCAGCCCTGAAGAGGGCATATCAAATGATGCAGCCAAAAGCCGCTCGGCAAGAGATGTGAATGATTGAAATATTTTGAAGTATATATGATGCACAAAAAGTACATATCTCATAGCGTGTCATTATTAGCTATATAAATAATAATGCTGTTAGTTGTGGCAGACAGCCGCGGCGTCATACCGGTTATTCATTGCTTCCGGAAATAACGAAATGCGTAAATATGAACCCTTTACTTTTGTATAAATTGTCTTATGCAGAACATTTCCTTAGCAGATGTAAGTAGAGCAAAACAGACCAAAATAAAGGGCGGGATTTTTAGATGCACTTTTCTAAGACGTTCATGGCGTAGTACTCTCCAGTTCTTGCAACAACAAAAAATATTAGATTTCTTTAAAACCTCGATATTTGTTATTCTAAATACAATGGGCCAACTCATGTCCGCCAGCTAAAGTATTTTAGGTAGATGATGCAAATCGTCATAACAAGCAGCAATTTTCTCTGTGGAAAAAAATGCTACATCATAACAACGCAGTAAGTAAAGTGGCTCACACTGTTGCAACCGTACAATGTCAAATGGCAACATATGTTACTAACTGACGATGAAATGTATCCAGATACTTAGCAATCCTATTAACAAAGAACCAAATTGTCTACGAAGGTGGAGGATGCGGACAAATAGAGCACAAACAAGAACATAAGTGAACATCTATTTTAAACATCTTAACGATTCAACTGCTCTGTATTTAGAGAGGTCAGAAAGCGAGACAACACACACGCACACCCACCCACAAAGACGTTAGCTAGCTCAGACAATTTCCTAGCTCATCTATGATCTTGTAAAGTAGGGGAATACTTGGCTGTAACTTGGTGACGTATTCAGAACGCCTCTTTCTGTAAGCTAGCCTGCTGACCAGCTCCTAACAAAAATACACTAATATTATTTTCGCACAATGCATCAACAATTTTTTTTAAAGACCTGCGCAGTTAACTAATTCGGCATTGAAATGTTGAATAAATGCAATTCACACTTACAGTCTCTCCTCTCCGCTCTCAACGGCGGCCATTTTTATTTAAATAAATAATTTTATAAAAATTCTCCAAACATCTCATGGGTACCTCACTCACCCCCCGCCCCCTGCCTCAATTTCACAATGGCGTCAGTGGCGTACTCACGCGAGATCCGCGGTAGTGTCATTACACTCATTGCGTTAACATTTGGACTCGCGAGAGAAGATGACTTACTCTGTAACAGCGTAGGCCTTAAATGGTTGGGAACTCTGCGATGAGGGTTCTATCTCCATCTGCAGCAAATACACACGAGACGCATAACGAGGATGGATGAGAGGCATGCAAGTCTAAAGGTTACACTTTATTTGGGGGTATTGGAACTCTCATCAAAATAACCAACCGTTAAAATCTTCCTGCCCCCCCCCATCGCCTTCAAAAGCGTTTGGGGTCTAAATACCTTCATGTAATTAATGAGGGGAAAATATATATGATAACTGACTGTTGTCCCAACCGAGATGGCTGGCAAAAGTGTATTCTCCGTCTTAATTTAACAACGGTCCATTGTCTTCTTTAACATCATTGCTTAATTGGTTAAACTTGTATTGATCCTTGTTGAAGGTGACATCTTTAAACGGAACCTACACAACACGTTTTTTTTATTTTTTATCTTTCCAACAGTGATTTGTAATTCTTGGTAACATACCGATGTTTATGTCGTCTTACTTTTAGTGGGACATGTGGACTTGGTGTCTTTTCTACGCGGTCTGCTCGCGACAAATCGCTGTCGTGGTGACTAATATCGCGGCTGACGGCCAAGCAGAGCTACAGAGAGTTCGGAACCTCGCGGCCCAACCGCGCTACGGAGAATGTTGGTCTCGGGCGCTGGAGAACATAGACGCGCGCTGCAAAGAATTCACCGCTGACATGCAGAGCAGTATTGCCCTGCTTTTTACGCACTGTCACCTGGAAAGGTAAATGTTAGATACTTCATAAGATGTGCAGGTCAAACGCATGAGCACCTTTTAAATCTCGTTTTAAATTGCCTAACAAAGTCTAGCGTGGTTGGCCTATACTTGAATTGTTTAGTATAACAATTCAGAATTAAGACTGGCGATATATTGTGTTTCCTTCAGATCCGGCAGGTCGTTTCCCGCCTGTCCCAAAGGGAGTGACGTCCATGCCTGTACCAGGACCATGGACACCGTGGCCTTCAACGCCTACACTGAGTTCTTCACCCATGCCCACAGCATATGCCACTATCTGCAGAGCGAGATCTGGCAACAGCAGGCGGAGGACACAATCCACAGGTAGGACAGTATGCTACCTGACGGCACACGGGGGGGGGGGGGGGCTGTACGGCTGAGTGCGAAAGAGAGGCAGGGGGGTGTTAAAACGTTCATGTCCGACAGCTGTGCATTCCTTTGCACTCGCCATGCTTTGGCTCGCCCCTGGTCGAGCAGCAGAGGTACTTCCTGTTTGCCAGCAAATTTCGCGTATCTAACTTTTAAATTAAAGCTTTCGTCTAGGCTAACGGCGAGTTCTGCGGTGGTTGTGGAGCAGCTGTCCTCGACGCAACGTATGGCTAGGAACCTGGTGGAGGCCCAGAGCATTGCTCTGAAGTCACAGCAGATCATTATAAGCAACGGAGAGGAGCTCAAGAACACCCTGCACCACTCCACCCAAGGTAGCCACCTATACCATAGCTCCGGTGAATTTTGATTGTGTTTACTTAGACCCTTGCCTCCTCCCTTCGGGGGCGAAGGAGACGTGGGATCCGGCCAATGCAGCGACGGGCTCTTTCTGTCTCCTCCCTTCCTGAGGTCTCAGAGCCGTGTTTGACGACATGAGGCATTCAGCCCAAAAGCAGCAGGTCGCGTTCTCTGAGATCTTCAACCGAGTGGCGTTCCTGCAGAGTTTCATCATGTCCGAGTCTCACACGCTAAGCAGCCTCCTCTACAACTCCCTTGGGTTCCTCGGTGCCTTCTTTCTCACTTCAACCCGTAGGACCGCCCCTGCCAGGTTGCACAAAAAACGCCCTATGTAGCAGTGTAGGATTTCAAGGCATGTTCAAGGGCACTTCGCCAGCACGCCTAGAATCTTAGCAGATTAGTCGGACCGCTCATTAACCCGGCCTGCCTCTCTGACCATGGTAACCATTTTTAATGTCACCTGTACAGGTTGGGCCTGTTCTGTCTGGTGGTGCTCAATGTGTACCTGGAGAGGATGATCTGTAGATCTGTGCTGGACTCATCAGACCCAGGCTACCAGCAGATGGTGAGAGGAGTCTTATTTACATTTAAAGAAATCTTGGGGAATCTAGAAAGAAAATTTGATAGTGGGTCAATTTTTTACAAGAAATGCCAAAGCCACGTTTGTGGATCCCCGGAGGCCTCTTGATGCTGTGGCTTTTCAACCACCTATGGAGTTTCAATCCTCTGGTCCTTGTATGTGTCTTGACACCTCCTGGTGTCTCTGTCCAGGAGCGTATTGGCTTGTTGGTGGGACTCCTCAGGAGGGCAATGGTCCTGGGTGGCTTTCTGATGCTGGTCTACACCGCTGTACGGTACCGGAACATTACCAAGGAGAGCCTAGAGATCCTCGACCAACTCAAAGAGACTCGTCTAAGTCTCCAGCTCGCCCTGCATCAAGCAGGCAAGTGGTCACCTCGTAGCGATAGCCCGGTCCCAGACCTGTCTGTTTCCTTGCAAATGTTCGAATATAACAGTTGGAATAGGCTTTAGAGCATGAACAGATCTGGCAATCACTTGTTAACCGCCACAAACATTTTGCAACAACGTGCGCTTACGAACGCAACGCCGCTGTCCAGAATGTCTCTCTGAGGCTGTGGTCAGGAGGCGCGAGGTCAGCGGTCGAAGGTCAGAAGAACCACACAAGAGAAGGTGGGAGAGCAAAGAGGAGGACACCACTGTGCTATTGTACCCGGCCGCTAGCGTCATTTCCTCTCACGCGTCTGTCCCAGAGAGACCCTACATGTCCCCCACCTATGATGGTGAGTTATTCCACTGCTAATAACATGGTACTCCATTACTGCTGTATATTGGTACTCCTGGATGTGTCTGGTCAAATAAAAGTTCCATTATGTTCCGAATATGTTAAGAGATCACTTCTCTGAATAAAACGAGCAAGTCTGTGGTTTCATTAGTCCCCACCTCTTTTGAAAATGGTAAGAAGCTAAAACCAGCAGAGCCACCTGCTGCTCACTGTACCACACCTTTCTTTCGTAAGGGATCCGTGAGCCGACGTCTGTGGGTTGATGAAGTCTAAGCTTGACAACCAATGCCTGAAAGGCATACGCGGAGGCTTCACGTGCTGTGCCATCTCACGCTAGAACTAGCCCTCTGAATGTTGTTGTGAGGGACTGGCCGGTTGTGTTTCACCAGGCGGCCGGCAGGGCAGCAAGGAGGAGACCAGGATCCAGACCCAGAGCCCCCTGCCGAGTCCTGGAAGACGACCGCGCCGTTCTTCTGTCTCTCGAGGCACCTCGTCCTCCCCGTTGGTCTACAGCATCCTGGTGGGGGACAAGCAGGTAGGCTGTGGATAATACTCTGCTCCGGTTTCAACCCCTTCTGGGACAGCTCTCCTCTAAACCTTTTAGTAAGTACATCTGATATAAAATGACAACGCCTACTGTTCTGTCTCCTGGCACATTTTTAGACCCGCTACAACCTGAGAAACCGGACGGGCTCCTCTGTGTTGGCCCTGGACTGAGGGATGGACTGACTGAGGACAAGAGGCATGAACAAAGTGAATGTCATTGATGCTCTTCAGAGTAGGATGGAAATATTTTGGGAATTACATGATTTTAGCTAGAACCCAAATCTGGTTTTGGGTTTGTTATCCTCATTTGACTCTGTATTTTATTCAATTAAACATCACAAACATTAAGTTCCTTGATGGAGACTGAAAAACCATTTAGAATTCATCGGATTCATTGCAGTGAAGCAGTTGGTCATCACATAATATTTCAGTTAAGGGATTTTGGACATTTCCGTTACCATGAATAGGCCTGCTTTTCACATGTACAAAATGTATTTTAAGTGTGTGTGTGTGTACACACATCTATCAAGCTCAATAAAATAACATTTTAACCATTCTGGTTTGTGATTTTGGAGGATTTGGTTCCAGTTGAGTCCTCTTTTCTTATTGACTTGTTGTTGTGAAACTACACAGCAGTAGCTTGCTGTGATGGTGTCCTATCTGGTTCAGCTACTGCCACCCAGTGGTCGTCCTGTGGTTCTGCCTGCTCGTCTCTGCTGGGTGTGAGAAACCCATCTACAGAGGCTGGAACTGACCTAGAGGATTATACAGTTCATGGGAGAGTTATTTGTGCCTGTTGCTGTTATAGTCCAATAACTCTTTCAGATAGGCTCACATGACCATCATTTTGAAATATTAAGAAGGGGACGGAAAGATCTTCGAGCTGATTGTGCAGATGTATGCTTGGTTAGGGGCAAAGCTTGCAATTTAAAAGGCACTGAATGTAATAAATTTCATCAGGGTTAACCATTTTCTAAACATTAAAAATGAAAAATGCTTACTAAAACCCATAATCTCATCCCCAAACAATTCCAGTTGCTTTGTGCATCCAAGCACCAACAAGGCTTTTATTGCTTCATTAAACACGCTTGCTATAATTAAAAAGTGTTAAAGGCTATTTGTTGGAAGAATGAAGTGTCCAGCTGAGGACAAATGGGATATGAAAGAAGTGTTCGTTTACATGATTAAACATCCAGGTTTTGATAACTCACCTTGCCGTATTTGTTTTGCTAAATTTAAAAGATGGCCAATACTTCACAGTGCCACACAAATAAATGGTCCCTTCCTGGAGACCCTCAAAGCCCTGTGCACTTCAGCCTGGGATGTAATCCAGAATGTTTCGACTGTAATCTTTGAGTCCATTGGGATGTAAACCACCTTACCTCCAAACCCTACATCCTTACCTGAGATCTTCGTTTGGCCACCCCGGTCCTTGATCACCCCTGATCTTTGGCCACCCCTGGTCCTTGATCACCCCTGGTTTTTGATGAGCCCTGCATCACCCCTTTTCACCAGTGAAGCTCACGCTTAATCCAGTGTTAGCTCTTCTCTGTCCTGACACCGCAATGGTGAAAATGGCTAACAAGTCCATTTTTCACAAACATCTAAAAGACAACCTTTTCAAAGAATATCTAAAACGACAAAACCCTGTCGTGAATATCATAGTTGCCCTTTCAAACTAAGTGCTGAGAATGTGGAATTCAAAATTCATGGCAGTGGTTTGAACTCAAGTGTATAGACAAACCCCAAGATGCTTACTGCCCCAATACTAACAGAGGATACAACCTACAGTAGACTGTGGGACCTGGTTTTGCTGAATGCCTGACAGGATACAGGGCTGCGACCTCCTCATCCTGACAAATAAAACCATTCCACACCGCAAGCATGCAGCTGGAAATGTGACTCAACCTGCCTCAGCCGCCTGGAGAATAAACACATCTAGGCCTACAGGAAATACCAAGGACAAGGACCCTGGCTGTCTGTCTGCGTGGCTGTGTGTTTCTGCCCGCCTGTCTGTCCTCACGTCTCCAACGATAATCAATGAAACGCAGTCTTGTTTATGATAATGTAAAACTGACCCAGGAGACATTGGGTTTCCTGAGGTATAGCAGGCTTCCTGAGGTATAGCAGGTTTCCTGAGGTATAGCAGGCTTATGGAAGGAGCGGGGCTTCCATTAGTAGACTTGCAAATGGTCATCGTAAAATTACCAGTCCAATCATAAAAGCCTATCAACAACATTTTTGTAAACGTAACTTTCAAGTGAATTAATAGAAGGACTCAATCATGTATACCCTACTCTATCAATTCTGCTTACCTCTTTATATTTCGTGATCAAAAGCGTGAAGGCCCTCAGACACACCTTTCTGTCTACTGGGTCAAGCTAACTGGATCAGACTGGAAGCAGACAGTCAACCCTCCCCTCCTCTCATTGCCTCAGACTGCATATTCTCAGTTAGCTCCGTTGAAACAATTATATTTATTGACTTGTACATGTAATCCAAACAGTTGGGCCTAATCATACAATGGAAGCCAGTTACATGTGTTGACTTTTGGGGTATGAAAAAAGCAATGGAATCTTCCCAACGTTTTTGCTTTGCTTCAAATTTCAGTCTTCCAAAAAAAAAAGAACAAAATGAGAACCATACTTTGGGGAGGGAGAGTGATGGCGAAGGAGGAGGGCTGAGGCTGGTTTCAGATGTCGACGGGAGAACGCGTACAGGAGCAGGGAAAGAGGAGGAGAGAAGGTGAGGGGGTTGAGTTAAACAAATTCGAGAAATTTTAGACGGCGTTGTCGAAAATATCACAAAGAGAGGATAACTAACCGCCCGTAAATACAAGCCGAGATGACATTTGAGAGACATTTATGCAACCAAAACAAACGACATACACGAATGGTCACTTTTAAAACATGCGATTTATAAACTCGAAGTTTGACGACTGGGTTTACATATTGGTAAAGAAGCTGAGGCTGCGTCTTTTGGACTAACGTTTCCAGAGGCATCCGGACCGAAAGACAGAAACAGAAGGAATTATGTGAGCCAAGACAAATGTTCATGTGTAAAATCCCTTGTTTTGCGCGTGACAATTTCAACGATGTAGATTTTCAAGATCAGCGGTGATCTGAACCGACAGAGGCAAACTTTAAGCGCGTAACGCGCGTGGTCTTTTATCGATATGTCAGCTGTTGTATTTTGTTAAGTTATTTTTGTAACCTACTTCGGTTGTAAAGATAATAGCCTACTTTATAGGCATCCTTCCATTTTCTCCAAGAATGTCGTGATTTTGAGAATAACTCAGTGAGTCCTGGATACAGCAATGTGGCCAACTTCATTTGGAGTTTATTCTAACTTGCCATCATCTGTATACGTGCGCATTGCTTTTGATTGTATTTACAGTTAACGTTATCAATATACATATGGATTATCGGTTGGTACACTAACTGGGGGGAGAACATATTTATTTGATGGCTTTTTCCGTCGTTGGTAGATATTTTGACCGGGTTTCCAGTCGTTCTACAGTGCAGCTCACTCAGGAGGAATGCGGTTTGATAGATGAAAGAATAGAACACATTTCCACCAGGAATCTGGAACGGGACAAAGACTCAAACCAGCGGACCATTCCGGAGACACTTGGCTGCTCGTACAACCGCCTGGTGGTCGACGCCAACTCAGAAGATCCAGCTTTTTGAGGAGTCAACAATTTGGCCCAACAGTGGAGTATAATATTATTATATTTACTTTCGTCAGATAATCCTGCCCTGTCGGGCGAATGGCTATGTGAACTGCGACCAGACAGGCAGGTATGCAGTTGAACCGACCTAAGAGCGCTTTAGTGTCGATGACCCCGGAGACCGCTGCCAGTACCTTCTCTAGCCAGTACAAAACAATGCGCTTCTCCTACCACATCGTCAGCGGCATGCCAAGTCCCCAACCGCCTTTGCGCAGGATACGTAAGTAGACATAGCGTTTTCTTTTTCTTTTGTCGTTGGCCTACATAAAGTAGGTATTTGATATTAAAGGTTGAACTTGTTCCTTATGGCGATACAATACAATTTCCATGGAGGTTGCCTGGAGTAGCATACTCCAGTTGCAAATTGGTTGGCACAAGCACTCGTTTTCAATTCCATTTGAATTACAGTTAATTCAGTATGTGTTACGGAAACTTCGGCTACTTCATACCCCCCAACACAAACCACACATCACTGTATTGACAAATGGTCTAATAAGAGGACCAGTCTTTAGTCTACTGTCATTCTAATTACTGACCATTTATACCTCATTGTCTGGCCCGACATCACAATCAAGACGCTGCTATATCCAGGGTCTGATTAACATCCGCCCAAAGCAAGGGAACTACATGATACTATGCTAATAGTTGTGGGGATAAAAATAAAGCGCATTGAAGGGTAATATAACGGGTATTAAATGACGTTGAGTTATCAAGTTACCCCAAGGCAAGATATATTATCTAGCTAAATAGGCAGAACATTGCATTTACAACACCAGGGTCGTGGGTTTCTATAAATAAATAATAAATCATTCTTAATAAAGGTAACAATCGCAAATGCAGTTGTTAGAATAGTGCCAGAATGCGGCCCTAGTATATTTCTTGCTATCATCTTAATCAGATCATGACCTCAAAACCAGTTCAACAGCTTGAAGTCATTCTTTTGCTCGAATCATCCCTATGTGGTAATACCCCCACCATAATAACTGCTGTATGATAAGACCCCAACACAATTATCAATATGACCTAACAACTCCACCAGAATTATGCTTGTGTTTTAAAAAAAAAAGTCAGTGTAATTATCCCTGTGATGGAATCATCCCCAGAATCATCACTATATCACAAGACCCCCACCAGAACTATTCCTATGTAATAAGAACTTCTCCAGAATCATCCCTATTTCAGTAGACCCTTGCAGAACTATTCCTATGCGATAAGACCCTCACTAGAATCATCCCTATGTCATTAAACCCCTGCAGACTTATCCTTTATGTGATAATACCCCAAAGGAAGACAAGCTTGACAGTATCAGACAAGAGTCTAACACCATACAATATAGAAGGTTCCTTGAACCTTGTTCCAAAGGTTGTCCACTTCCTTCAGACCAGCGCCCATTGAGTCTGGTCAAACAGCCACCAGATGTTTGTGGTGGCTATGTAGAGTATACTGCTCAGTGAATTAGCTACCCAGCCACCACAAACATGTGAATGAGCTACATAGCCTCCATGTGAATGAGTTACATGGCCACCATTTGAATGAGCTACATAGGTTCCATGCGTTTGCGAATTAGCCAAGTCGCCACTGTATTTAATGTGGCGAATGAGTAGCCCTTTGAAAAGTCAGTGTAGTGTATTTACTAGGGCTGTAAAAATACACGTATCCGTAACGTTCGGTACAGGACGTTCGTTTCGGCACGTGCTGTGACCCGAATCAATATTCTAGTTTTAACTTAACACGTTACTTTTTGTGTGCGGAACTACTTTTCTAAATCTCCTTCCGGAGACGGATCTTGGCGCTGTAACTTAGCAACTGAAGTAGCCTAGTAGCCTAAAAGTAAATAAATATGGCGAACGTAAACGAGCTTGAGGAGTGGACCCTCCCGTATCATTCAGGTCTCCAGTTAACTACAGTGGCAATAGACAAAGATCAAACTACGTGATAAATTAAATAAATGTTTTGTTTTCTATGTCTTTTTTCTTCTGTAACGAAATTGTACCGAACCGTGACTAAAAAACCGAGGTACGTAGAGAACCGTACCGTTACACACCTAGCATTTACTGTACTGTACAACCTAATTGAACTAGATGACAGTATCGACCTCTTCCGGAGGCAGAGAAGGGGCCTGTCTGTCCCTTTCAGCCGTTGGATGGGGGACAGTCGAGACCTCAATACAACAAAACAATGTGACGTGACTGATGCATAAACCGTGGTTTATTGATCGAGCCCCGCAGGTTGTTTACAATTATGTTGTGTCCTGCTTCGACGTGTTTCAGTCCGCACAGAGCCCCTATTCCAGTCCCCTATTCCCTCCCTCCCCACTAAATGCTGTATTTTGTTCTAAACAGGCAGGGTACGGTGCTTTACAGAGTATTAGAGGCTTAGGATTATATTTGTGTCTGATATGATTGAACATATATACAATTTAGCTGACACTCTTATCCAGACGGACTTAAGAGTATTTAGTGAGAGTGTACATTTAAAGAGTTTATTTCTGTTTTCCCTAAAGGTAAAGGTACTTTGGTCTAAAGTAGTGCACTATTTAGAGAATAGGGTTTAAATTTGTGCCCTATTTAGGGAGTATGCTTTAAATTAGTGTCAACTAATAATAATGACAATATTATTGCATTGGTCTAATTATATAATATAGTAATTATTATTACTATAATTCAGTCATTGAATCCTCCTTGGATGCTGATCTAGGCTCCTCTGCTGTATCCATTAATCTTTCTGGATTTTCTCTGTTTTAAAAAACATCTTTGATCCCGATCACTTAAAATGGGGCAACATTTAGACAGATGGGGTAAAAAGAGGTTGTGGGGGTTGTAAAAACATTATCTATGGGTGTTGTTAAACATCTGCGCTGGCCTAAATAAAGTGAGCCCTCCCTCCCCCAAACAAATATACATACACACACACACACACTTGTTATTCTGTCTGTCTCACCGTCGCCAGAACAGCATGGAGACTTCCTCCCCCAGGGCCAAAATAGTTTGAGAGCTGGTGGTCAGTGGGACTGTGTTATCTCTGGAACTGTACCTGAAGTAGAGAAGCGGTCAGCTGGAAGTCATGTAAAAGAACAACACGCGTCTGTAGATTAATGTTATCCTCTGCAGTATCTTACCATTTGGCACTTTCCCCGGGTCACAAGTCTGTTCTTCTCTCCGCCATGTCAGTGCTTGACCATGTCTGAAAAAGGTGCCGTTCTCGTATTGAGTATCGGTGCTGTGTGTAATTAGTTGCAGGAGTTCTGCAACACTTTGGATCTGGTATCCAATAACAGGAACAGGAGTTCAAGCGGTGATGCATTGGGGGTCCTCGGCTTTGGTGTGTTTGTCAGGTTTAGTATTGAGTAGAGTGTCGACTTGTGTGTCGACTTGAGTTGTTGTGGAGACACTGGATATAATTATTTCCAAAGTAATTTTTTAGACGCTCCTATCCAGAACGACAATCCATTACATACTGGTGCATTGTGACAATGAGACAATCTCTGGGATTTGGACATAAAAATGTAGGGTAATTTAGTCTGTGTAAATGGTCCTAAGGATGGCCTCACGAAGGGTTAAATCGCCTCACATTGGGTTAAACTCCACCCACATCACGCCCTCATCAACAGCTATGTATAAATTGTTCACACTGCCGCTTGGTAGTATGATAGAAAAACCATGAAAACCTTTCCCAGAAATGCAGGAAAAAATAAAAAAAATACACCACAGATCCTCAAAATTGTTCTTTGTAAAACTCAATGCACATCTGAAATTGCTTGAGTAAAACATGCTCCATGTTGAAAGACATTGCCAGTGTTCCCATTGTTTATATGGTTTTTGTATTTACTAGTTGTTGTTGCTACTAGGGATGGTTATCATGTTGTGCATTTCACAGTATTGTATAGTACATAGACAATAGTGTGGTCTTTTGTGACTGACACTGCCAACACCAAGGTTGTGTGTTTGAATCCCATTGAGGTCACGCACTAATCTATGGCCTTTAGGTGGCGATTCTTTTCAATAGAAAAGATTGTAAAATGTTGTGCATGTGGTTTATATGAACTGGATGTATTACAATGTGAAACATGTCTCTATAGATGACACTGATGTCTGTTGTTGGTTGTTTTCAGTCAATGGCAGATGTGCTTATGGTTGACGATTATAATGATCGATTGTGTTTTTTAAGAGTGGTGGATTATTACAATACATGTGTGAATAGTACCAATGCTACTAAAGCCAACTGCAATGAATTCCTGTGACTCGATCAGGATTTGAATTTACAGTTAATGGACCAATTTGTTGTTGCGAAAACAATAAGCTCTTCTGTGTCTCCCAGACCGTCACAGTCTCACGAGAGAGGAAATGTATAACGATGTTCCCAAAGCGGTGGCAACAATGAATATACGTACAGGATCCGTCTGTCTCTCCCTGGGAACCTGACATTTTACCATTATTGAACAAAAGCACTTAACATATCACAATGTACTGTACCTTTTTTTATAAATGGGCCTAGGTTTTTAAAAACATGTTTTGTTTTGTCAATAAGGAGTGTTGTATGTACATTGGTGGGAAAACTTTGATGAATTATAAATATTGTTTTAAGTGAAGAAATTTGAAATGTCGGACAGCTTATTATAAAAATTACAATTGCCCTTCACATTGTATTGACTCCTCACTTGGTTATTTGAAGATTCCAGTTTTTGCTGGAACCTTGTATTCGTTATTCAACAGAAAAGTGGAGAACTATGGAGTTTTTGCTGAAAGACTAGTACGTCAGGTCTAAAGTCATATTGCAGCAGTACATGTTCATCGTTAAGCTGTGGCTCGGATGGCTGTTAATAACGGTATTATTGCAGTACCCTGATTCAACTTGAAACTCCTGAAATGTTTAAATGTTTACTGTTGAAAGTCCGCATCCCTGGTATAAATGTACACATATTCAAGTTTACAAAAGTGTTTACACAAATGCAGACTTCGCATTGAGGAGGTCGTTCAAGTTGTGAGTCCGACGGGCTCCTCTGGGAAAACAACTGGAACAGTAGGACAGAGGACACTGGAAACTGGAACAGTAAAAACTGTAAACTGTAAACTGGAACAGAGGAAACATGAACAGTAGCACAGAGGAAAGACCCAACTTGTGTGACACATCTGCAGCAGCTATTAAGGTGTGTCTTTTGTTCATTAAATCAGGTTTTGGTATGAGGTGAGAAGGCGATCAGAGGTCCACTTTATACAACCAGACAATTGAGGGGCTTTGGGGATACATTCACCTGATATTCAGTAACCAAGGGCTGGAAAGAACCGTCTGAGTCACGTCCTGTCCCACGATACATCAGAGTTCAATTTCAGTTCGTAGAGTTGATGAAGATGTGGATTTTACTGGAACACTTTACAACAGGGGAGGTCTCATTGAACCACTTTTTCTTTCCCCACGGGGAGAACTGATGACAGCCGGTCTGCTGGTACCACGTGGATCCGTCCTTTCTCTAAGATCATACTCCTCACAAGTCCATCTGGAAGGATCAGTCCTTACTCTAAGATCATCCTCCCCACAAGTACATCTGGGAGGATCAGTCCTTACTCTAAGATCATCCCCCTAACAAGTACATCTGGGAGGATCAGTCCTTACTCTAAGATCATACTCCTCACAAGTACATCTGGGAGGATCAGTCCTTACTCTAAGATCATCCTCCCCACAAGTCCATCTGGAAGGATCAGTCCTTACTCTAAGATCATCCTCCCCACAAGTACATCTGGGAGGATCAGTCCTTACTCTAAGATCATACTCCTCACAAGTCCATCTGGAAGGATCAGTCCTTACTCTAAGATCATCCTCCCCACAAGTCCTTCTGGAAGGATCAGTCCTTACTCCAAGGTCTTCCTCCCGACCAGACCATCTGGGAGGATCAGTCCTTACTCTAAGATCAGCATCCTTACAATTCATAATGGTCAACTTTTTGAGTACCTCCAGACTGGTACAGAAGCTCAATAAGAGGTCATCAATGCAGAAGACACGCCTGCTTGCCTGCCTGTCTCTCAGTCTGTCTCATTAGATTAGTTTCATTGCGGTTTCTAATTTAGCCCTGGGGAATGCAGTTTGTTTGCAGTTTTATCCTTCACCGCGCGACTGTTCACAAATAGACTGTTTTTTGCTTTGCAGATCATTGACAATTTTAAAGAGGAATCTGGGCTTGTCTATGATTTCTGTCACTGTCATACTAGGATTTCTGTCACTGTCATACTAGGATTTCTGTCACTGTCATACTATGATTTCTGTCACTGCCATACTATGATTTCTGTCACTGACATACTATGATTTCTGTCACTGTCATACTATGATTTCTGTCACTGTCACACGATGATTTCTGTCACTGACATACTTTGAGTCTGCTGTTCTTAATCTCTCGATATAACCGACATGTTAAGGCCAAAAGAAGCTTCCATATGTTCAGATAAGACACTTCTTAATAGTGATCCATTAAAATTAGTTATATATATTTGTGTTTTGATTCTAATTATATTTGTTAGTATTTAGAATACTTTGAAAAGACATGAATAGTGTTTATGTCTGTTAGTGTCCCTGTGTGTATATCTGTGTGGTTGTCTTAATGTCTGTGTGTTTGTACGTGGGTTGGTGTTAGTGTGCATGCGTGTGGCTGTGTTTCTGTGAGTTTGTATGTTTCTCTTTTTATGTGTGTGTTAGTGCCTGAGTGTGTGTGTCTATGTGTGTCTAATGTAGAGGGTGGATTAGATGTTTTCCAGCAAGACGTTTCAAGCACCACTCATATCTCACCAAGCAGCTGCAGAAAGGGGGTGGGAGGTGTCAGTGTGTGTGTGGATGTTACTTATCACCACGGGAACGTGGCAGGAGAGAGTCACAGAGTGATCCTGACGGGAGACTTTAATTACAAAGAGGCTCCTGGGAATTAGTTTGGGACTGACTAGAGGGTTCTCCCAAAGACAGAGAGGGACGGGGGGGGGGGGTGAAGACTCAGGAGACACAGATTAAAAAATTATCAGAGGTATTTAAAACCACGGTGAGAGATGAAGGGGGAGACAGAAGGCGGGAGAGAGAGATGGAGGAGTGGTGAGGATGTGGGATGTGAGAGAGGAGAAACACGTCCCTGGTTAAAGTAGAGCTCTATGTTCTATAATGGCTATTTATACAACACAGACAATACTGACTCAAAAGGACGTTCGTCTGATGAAGAGGTCTGTCTTGAAAAATTTCCTTGACAATATTAACAAATGGTAAATTAAATTACACTCTGCTCCCTATTGTTCTATAACTGTAGACACGAGGCAAACTGTTATGTGACACTATCCTGAAACAGCCCATTGG
>JACXGK010007900.1:0-10311 GCA_016801125.1 Novumbra hubbsi
TTCGCTCCTCAGTGTGGCCACTAATTCCGCCATGGATTCCGATAGGGCCTGCAGGTGCTCGTCATGCCTGTGGATGGCAGCGCCCTGGAGGTTCAGGGCGTGGTGGATAGTGGTGAGATCGGCTGGATCCATAATGGTCAGTTCAATCTGTAAGGATTGCGCTTGGGTATGATGGTTGGATCCAATTGCACGACTGTAGTAACGAACAAGGTTGAGTGTCCGTGTAGAGCAGCACGTAGGGCACAAGCTCTAACAATGTTTGTTCGGTGGAAGGAGGGGAATGTGCACAATACCGGAGTGGTACAGTGCTGGGAATAGTGACGTCGTCAGATATATAGCGAAGGCTTGAAAGCCGAGTGCTGTGTGGAAGCGCAGGAGTCAAAATAACAAAATACCTAACAAAGAATGACCAGCGTGGTACTTCGTTTGAACTGACACTGAGCCAAGGGAAACGGGGAACTAAGTAGGGCCAGTGATCAGTGTGATGAGGTACAGGTGCGTGCAGGTGGCCAGATGTTTGGTGACTGTGTGATTCGTGACAGGGAGGAGCACATCGCTCACAGGCCACCAGAGGTAGCCAACGGGCCAGCAACAGTCAGGTAGGGTGGAACCCTGACATTATATAATTTGTTTAACAAAACATTTACAAAGATGCCATTTTATACTGAGGAAAAAGGTTTTGTAAAGTAATAGCTGGTATTGCTCCCTATGACTGAAATAACCTCAATAAGCCGTTTCCTATAACTGTCTGCCAGTCACTGACATTAACTGGGGGAAAGTTTTTCCCACTCCTCCAGGCAGAATATTTCAGCGGTGTGATGTTTGAGGGGTTTCTTGCATGCACAGCCCATTTTAAATCACCCCCACATTATCTCAATAGGATTAAGATCCTGTCTTTGACTCGGCCATTCCAGAACTCTCCATTTCTTTATATTTGAGCCTCAGGTTGCTGTGATGAAATTTAGAACTTCCTGTGATTTCAATTGTTCACTTAGATTTTCAGTGTGAATTTGAATCCAGCCCTCAATCGTTTGGGTGATTTGGGTTTTTGGCTACAACCAAATGTGTGTCTTTATAAAAAAAAAAATCCAAATGCTATGGGGTACATTACTTGAATAGTAAAAGGCATACGTTTGGCAAGTTAGCCAGAAAAGTTTATCCAAAAACATTAGTCCGGACCAGATTTTTGGTTAGCATAGAAGTTGTTAGTGATTAGCGATTATAATATGATTTAATGCAAATGCGACTGGCGATAAAATGAATGGTCAGCGGAGAGCCACGGCTGTTTCTTCTTGTAGATATTCCAATTTCCAACTTGTGACAGGAAAGCAGACAGTGTTTTAACAAATGATTCATTTACCGGCAGGATTCACCGACAAGTAACAAGTAAACACGATTCTCAACATGAATGTGTAGGCTACTCTACACTGTTAAATTGAAAAGCATCTAGTGTAAAGTGCTCTCAACCTCTCTAGCACAAGTCAAGTGCCAAATGAAGTTACCTCTATACTGTTGCAAATAAATAAGTGACAGCTCCCGCTTAAGTCAAGCACTATGTGGTTATGAGGCTTAAAAAAAGAAAAATGTGTTAACTGCAACAAAGCAATGAAACTGTTAAGCATTTTTTATTCATCGCATGCATTAATGCATATATTTTGACAGCCTTAGTTTAAATGCTTCTTGAAATCAATAAGTATAAGAGAGAGTTTGGGGTTGAGCCAATGCCATCACTTCTTGATACTCACAAAGACAGATAAAAGAATTGAACAACACTCATGTACATTTCTTTTAGCAGTTTGCCCACACAACTTGTCCAAGTTTGTTAAATTCATGGAGAAACCATGCCTATTTTATCTTTTTCTCTCCAGAACATCACCCGTTAAAATATATTTCGGAAGAAGAATGTTTTTGTTGCACTACACTTTCTGAAATGTGTCCACAGAAAAAAAACATATAAAGCTTGGGAGAAATAGCACATTTGAAAAATGGTTATGTACACTTCTGCTATGCTTAGAGTACAGTAGCATGCACATTCTGCTTATATAGATTGTATAGACCTCCCTAATTGCCCCTTTCAACCTCACTTCATACAGCATTGCTTATTAAATGTTGTTTATACAAAAGTGGCTTAATCAAACCAAAACCAATCAATCCAATGGTGATTACATAGGAGGCAGGTTGTCTTCTGTCAGAAACCCAATGCCTCGCACAGTACATTTAATTAATTCTCTCTTCCCTCCATTTCCCACTTGATATGCTAGACTGCAGTTCTGCTTTGAGCTTAGGCCACAGGATTCATGGGTACCCATAGCAGAGAGCATACTGATTACAGGGCCCCTCCAGTGTGGCTGCGGACAGGCTAGGATTATCATTCGCCCTTCTCCTGCAATAGCCAGGGATGTAATTCAGCATCAAGCCTCAAACAAAAAAGTCCAATGCCTCACATTGATAAAGGTAAGCCTTTCTTTCCCCAGCAGACACTAGCAAGATAATTCACATATTACTTTCTAAAGCAGTAGAAAAGTGGACCCTGCTGTAGATAAGGTTTGCTAAATCTATATACTGTACAGTTGTATCGTTGCGAGAGGATGCTTGGATCCATTTCTCAAGCCTGGAATAACTTTCAAATGACTTTATTCATTTTTGCAGACTGAATCAGTAGACATTTCATCTAGAAGCACTGAAGAAACAGTTCAACACTAGGTGGTCAGTGCTTGTGCGATGAAATTCTTCATTTAAAATGAATAACACTATAGTAAAGTTTGTATATTAAAGTTTTGAATTAATATATTTATTGTTTAGGCAGAAAAGAGACCAATAAGGTGTTTCATTTTGTTTGCTGAGAGTACTTAAAGATGCAGTACCTAATTTTTGGCCACAGGCTTAGTAGTGCAGTCAAGCCAAAAAGGGTCCTGAAAATGTAATTTAGATGCCAAGTTGAGCTTCATGTCATCAAAACCCCCTGCTTTGCTTTTAAACTTGGAATATCATGGCTTGCTGAGGTATGACAATAATTAAACGTTGAGATTATGCACATACCTTGTTAATTGCAAAATACCCAGACAGTTTTACCACCTCTTGACAATGTTGGGAATCAGGTTTTGTCGTCTGATAGCACAGGCCACCTACCATTTAAATACTCTAAATCAAGAAAGTGGAGCATTACAGCATTAGCCCTACTTTCTTGTTTGGCACTTCCATCCTATTGTAGCACCCCTTGCCGGAATGCTAACTGATGAGTCAGAGTCAAGAGGTAGGATCACTTGTGGGGTGGAATTTAGCACACAGACAGTTGTGGGCTACTGCCTACGCCTTAACCTAAACAGGAAATGCCTAATACTGATGCTAACCTAATACTGTAGCCTGTCTGACTAGTTGATTATTCACAGGTTCTGTCACCCTCAAGAGCGGAGCCAAAAGAGAACGCCAAAACCACAAGGGCCAAAACCACCCCTTGTATAGGCTACCACCAGGGACCCCTAGACACACTCCTTGCTGTCCCACAAGCCCTCCCCACATAATTAAGTATGGAATCCCAGGAAGGACCAATGTCATTAAAATGTTTTTTTTTGTAAATTATTTAAAAGGATAGTTAAATATAAACATTTTCTTTGCCTAATCTAAACCAACAAAATAAATGCAAAAATAATTTATTTTGATATTTATCATTTACTCATCCTTTATATTTTTAAACACCTCACATTTACTGTTTTCTCAGTTGAATAATTTATCTTTTTATATTATTCTATTTTCTATTTTCCTCATGAGACATTTACCATTTTCCTTGAGTCATTATAATTAGAAGGGTGTGTTAGGTTGATTACTGGGAAAACAGAGTTTTTGTCTGTAACGTTAGAGTGTGTGCTATTATCTATATAATTGTCTGTGCAATGGCAAAGCCAAAATAGTGCTGGTTTTAATTTTGACAAAAGGACTTTTTGCATGTTTACACATAAATGTACAGTTATTTGCCCAAAATTGAGGAACAGAGGCGTCAGAATGCATTACGGAGGGCATCGCTGTATCTAACACTCACGCCATTGACTGTTGACAGTTCTTGACAACCTGCGTTTGCGCTTTCATATGTGCTCGTATGGACATGATTTTTTTGGAACAAAGAAGAAAATACCCTGTTTTAATTAAGACCCATGTACGTGTGGACTAGGCCTTAGAAAGACTTAAAGCCTTAAAGTTAGCTCAGTATCTTAAAGTTATTATGTGTGTTTTGACCAGTGTTTTGACACGAAGCACGCAAAGTACTGGTTTATTTGATTTAAGAGTTGTATGGAACAATAATAACAAAATGTCATGCATAGCTAGCCCAACAAAGTGAAACATTAAGGAATTCACAATATATTTTTTACCTCAAAATATTGGCGTGTTACCGCAATATTGAAGTTATTTAATGAACATGCATAGGGTTGTACCAATGGTATCAAACGTTAATTTAATACCACTTGAAGCAACTGCTATTCTGCTTCGAGTAGCAAGTTGCTGACGGTATTACATGAAAATTCAAACAGGGAGAAGTATCAATAATTACCAATGCAGAGACGTTACTGGTTCTTCACTAGCGCTTGATTTAGCAAGAGTCACCAGAAATCTAGCCATCACCGTTCATGTTTGTCCTGTTTTTCCCCATGTCTTGTGAATGCACCCTTCCCTAATCATCAACAGGTGTAGGCTGTTTACCAGCTATATTACCCTTTTGTCTCGGTGTGTGTTATTGTTCATTGGTGAGTGTGTACTATATCGGACCCACATCAGACGCTGAGTCATATAGCCAACTGTGTGCGTCCTTTGTTTTTTCTTGCCGTGCCTGTTGCACGAAAGGGTTATTTTACATAGCTGTTAGCAGTTCGTCAAGGAGAATAAAACCTTGATGGCACTGTTCCTGCGTTTTGGTCCTCAGTCATTCGTACACGCTACAAAATGACACACCCAGATGAACCAAGCAGGAGCAGCAGGACCCTCCACCGAGTAACGGCGATGCTAGCGAGGCTGGGCTGAATTGTCTCTGTCTTGCCTCCCATTCCTATCCGGTCAGTGGACCAACGTCCGTTTGGAAATGGATCAGTGACGTAGGCCACAACTCCTTTACGCATGGAGTGCGGTCACCGTTCACAAGCATTCTCCAGCGTTGTCACGGCGCCCAACTTCCCCATCCCGTGGTTAGCCCGTCATAATCCGTCCTTTTCCTGGTCACAGAGGGCTCTCACGGGGTGGTGTTTTGGGCAGTCTATTTGTACAACCACGGTGGAGAGTCAGACTTGTCCCAACTGTGCGCATTCCTCCTGAGTACCAGGATCTTGCATGTGTTTTTTCTAAAGCGCAGGTCAGCAAATCACCCCCGCACAGACCTGTTGATTGCACGATAGAGCTACGACAGGGTTGCGCACTCCCTAGAGGTCGGGTATATCCACTCTCCCAGGCTGTGACCTCTTATGTCACGGAGGCACTGGTACAGGGGTATATCAGACCCTCCACTTCACCCGCGTCCTCAAGTTTCTTTTTTGTGAAAAAGAAGAAAGGCGGTTTGTGCCCATGCATTGATTACCGAGCTCTGAATGACGTCACGGTGCGGTACACCTACCCTCTGCCGTGATTAATTCTGTCATGGAGACAATTCAGGGGGCTCGCTTTTTCACAAAACTGGACCTGCGGAGCGTCTACAATTTAGTGCCTTCAGGCTGCGTTTAGCACCACTTCCGGGCATTACGAATACCACGTGATGCCCTACGGTTTAATGAATGCTCCATCTGTCTTTCAGTCCTTTGTGGACAACATATTTCGGGCGTGGCCAGGGTGTGGTCGTATAATCCGCCACCCAGGACAACCATGTTACCACCGTCCGCCGGGTGTTGAAACCACTCATGGAGCATGATCTCTATGTGGGTGAGAAGTGCTAGTTTTTCCAATCATCCGTTTCCTTCCTCGGATACCGCATTTCCTCTGGGGGAGTGGAGATGGACATGCGCAATTGGCCTATACTAACGTCCATTAAGGCGTTGCAGAGATTCTTGGGGTTTGCCACCTATTACCATAGATTCATCCGGGGTTTTGGTCAAGTGGCGCCTGCGATTACTTCACTGTTGGGCCTTTAGCGCTCAACGGCTCGGTTTTCCTCGGCCCCTGTACCGGCTCATCCGAATCCAGAACTACCGTTCGTCGTAGAGGTGGATGCCTCCGAGGTTGGTGTGGGGGCCGTACTCTCACCGCGCTCGGGGACACCACCTAAATTTCACCCCTGTGCCTTCTTCTCGGAGCCTGCCCCGCCCCAGTGCCCAGAGGGTCGTATGTACGTTCCGACAGGGTTGAGGGACAGGCTTTTAAGGTGGGCCCATACGTTGCCCTCCTCTGGTCATCCGGACATGGGACGGATATAACGGGTGAAATACTGCCTTCATCTGGCAAGGGACGTTAGAGTTCTGGTCCTGAATCATTCGTACACGCTACAATTACAAGATAATCACTTTAAGCATTTCTCCCAAAAAGAAGCTCACCATCCTTATATTTTTAAGTTTAAACAAAAATGCTTGGTTAAAACACTCAATGTAGTGTAGTCATAGCTACACATATGAGTGGAAGAAGGATACACTGAACAGCAAATTACTGATGTTTTGCTATTACTGAAAAAGCCATCAGCACGCCTTTTGTCAGCCACCCCTCTTCAATGATGTGACAGCGACAAAAAGCAGAAAATGAATAGTAGCAATCTGCCTTTTTTTGCAGTGATGGCAATTCAGACTCAGAGTAATTACATGGCAAAATAGAAAACATCTTATGAGGCCATTTAGTTGATAAACACCAGGCAACTGGGGATAAAAGCGAAAGATGATGCCTCCAACCTTACCAATCTGCACATTAGCAACAGACACATAAAACTCATCTGTGGTTAATAATGCTTGTTCAGTTACACTGATGCATGGACTGCATCCAAATCGTTTTTATTTTTTTATAAATAACAATGGATAGCATTGTAACAGACCCTCTCAGCATAACTAAAAATATCATTTTGTCGCTGGAGGAAATAGTCGAGGCTACCTAGCTGAAGTGAGGCATACAATACAAAAGCCTTATCACAGGGTTAATGTTCTCATTTAGTATGCAAATGTCAAATGTGATTGGCTTTTTTCTTTGAAACTTTGGGTCATGATCTGTCATATGTCTTACCAGGTACTATAAAGCCCTCTTCTGAAGTAATCTTCAGAGAGATAAGATTGAAGCCATCTTCATAGGGATTAGTGTTACACTTTTTTACGGTGCTTACAGACACAGCACAGTAATAGGCAATTGATCCGGGAGAAAATATGCCTACAGTTTGTAGGGACCAGCGGCCCCATAAAGTGGGTGCCACAACATGGCTAAGATGGCTCAGCTACAATAGTAACCAATAACAACACTGCTCTTACATAGCTAGGTGTGGGTCATCTATAGCAAAATAAATGATCAAACATTTTGGCAGTGTTAACTGGAAACTCATAGGTTTATAAATGCCAAGATAAGTGTGTCAATTACCAAGCATTTGAGTAGGCAATTTTAGCAGATCATTCTAACGTGTGTGGAACGTTTTGACCTACTTACAAAATAATTAGGCCTAATCTTCAATCATGTTAATCAATGTTTTCATTAGTTGAATAAAACGTTAGTACCAGACTGAACCAAGGAACCCAGCAGGCCTCTTGGAGTCAAGATTCAGAGATCACTCTGATACTTATGATAGGTCACTGATTGGCCAAAACTTTGAGAGGCAAAACATAGGAGAGAGATGGACTAAATATATCACCTTTTCATGATATAGTCATAGTACCCGGACATTGCATTCAAATGGTTCTGAAGCTTTGACAGCTTCTTGTTTTGGTACTTTAGAAGATAAAAGATGTGTGTGGGTGTACAAGGCCAGGTATGCATACATCTGTGAGGTGTAGCCTATGGTATCTGATGTGGGCAGTGGGAAATAAAAGGGTCTTTATACAGTCCAAAAGTATTTACATTTTCACAGATGTAGCAGCATTCTTTGATAATGCCCAGTTTTCTTCTTCTTTTATCCGACCCTCTTGAGGCCATGGCACTATGGCAATTACAGAACATGCGATCACTTGGTGTTCATCTTATCCCCAATCAATCACCTCATGTTTTGTTTTGTTGACCGCACACGGCTAGGGTATAGTGATTTATAATTCATTTTGCACAATTACTTGATGCTAAATGCAATATTTGAGCAGTACCTACCTAGATAGCTACATTACGTAACACTTTAGTGGATATTTCTCCATTCTTTAGTTTGACCCTGCAACCAGGACGAAAGCCATCTGGCCTCTACAAGTTTATAAAGGGAATAGCATAAGTTATGAATGTTACTTTCAATTTGCATAACTATTTTGTCATGCCTCCCAGACTATTGTAACTACTATCTACTAACTATTGAAACACCCTTTTCTCTAAGTTGCTCCGCATTATTTATGGTCACTGGACCCCCCTGTCTCAGCCCAAAGGTTTTACGCTGCTATATTATTTTGACGGGGGAGTAGGGTCAGTTCTCGTTCTCCGTGGTAAATCCTTGTAAATCTAAGGATTCTTCCTTGTCTCCTGCTTCGTTTAAACTGAGGAGGACATGAGGTCTTGGCCCACATCTCTGGAGCACCAGGCAGGAAAGACTTGCTGCTGTCACAAGGCCTCCTGGTTTTGTTGCAGATCAAGATGATTCCTGACGATCCCAGCTGCCACTCTGCCGACCTTCATTCATTTGCATTTATTCATTATTACTCTTAGAATGTTCACCTGGCACAGTCCTAGCCACTGTGTTTCAAAACTGTTGTTGCTTGCTCCTGGGGGTTTCAGGCTGGGTGGTTTGTAAAAGCACTTTGTCACAACTGCTAATGTAAAAAGGGCTTCATAAGTTAACTTAATTGATTGGATCAGTTAGCTGGACCCTGACAGCACATCTGCAAAGCTCAGCCATCCTGTGTTGTGTATGCTATCCACTGACAGTTTCATCATGAAAGCAACACCAGGATGATTGATTGTACATACAGTTTCAAAACAAATGTCTTTACTATTATGTAACTATCCCTGTTAAACATAAAACAAATCACTGATTATTACATATCACATTGGTGTTACCAGACATTGGACACGTCCAGTTACAAAAAGGTAATTTTAATGGACATTGCCATTCAGGTCTTCCACTCGTTCAATTGTTCTTCATTGACCAAAACATGCAGATGGTTTTTGAGCCATGGTCAAATACATGGTGAACTGGCTAGAGTAGGTATCAGCTAATGAAGGTCATGGCACCCAGATGCCTCATTAACTATGGTAGAGGCCCTCAATGGCAATGCACATGACACCATTATGAGAAATATATAGTGTCCTCTCTTCTATTCTGTGGACCATGTGATCCAGTTTTTAAATAAAATAAATAGTACAGACCTAGAGAAACTCACGCACACACCTCAAAAACCTTGGCAAACGTATACGTTTTTAACAATCTCAATTTGACCCTAATAAATTACTTACCATAATACATGACCTTCTGTGGGGAGATGAAATGTTGTGCATTTAACTGTCAAATCCTTTCAGATCTTTAGTGCGCAGGGTCTAGGGGTCAATTTGCAATTGTATTTTACAGAACCCAGAAAATGTTTTTTCCCAAATGCTTTTTCTAAAGGTTGCCTGCCAGCTAGATGCTGAGCTCTGGTAGGGAGACTGCCCTCCTGGATTCTTATGCCTGCTTCCACCCTCCAAACATGCCTTACTGATCTGCATTGCTGTGGCACACACACACACACACACATACACATATGTTTTGGTACAAGTAATGTAATGATGAAGTGCTTAAGAATGAAAAACAACAATTTCCCTTCCAGGTAAATAGGTGATGACTTTTTGAATATATTTCCAGTGGAGTCCTGTTGTTGAAGCGTGACTGGAACAGCCATTGACCAATAGCTCCATCATGATGACCTGTAGGTTTGATCTGTACCGGGGCTCTGGGGCGAAGCTGGTGAAATCACAGATGCTGTTGTGTAGAGCAGTTGGTCAAATGTTCCGTCAAAGGAAAATCTCTATATGCATATGATAGAAAATAACATTGAACTTTTTTGAAATGTGTTGCGTTTCCAATTCACATTTAAAATGGGCTTGTATTCTTCTATAAACTGTGAAATATTTGGGTTAAACATTTGATATGTATCGAACATATCAAACGTGCCTCTAGGAATCTAGTTCTCCCCAATTAGAGGCAGCTGTGCATCGTTGCCTCTAATTTCAGGAGCTCTTATCAGTCTTCCTGTCATGTCCTGGATGCGA
>JACXGK010007900.1:10411-24034 GCA_016801125.1 Novumbra hubbsi
CAGCTCACGGTTTGTCTTTCATTTAATTCAATTCAAGTAGATACGCTACATGCTATTTGTATTTCGTTTATGTTTGTTTAAACCTTTCATTTACCGTTTACAGTACTTGTCAGTTTATCTGTTTGTTTAATTGGATTAAATCACCTTTTGTTTGAAAAATGTCTGCATATGGTTCTGCCACACTACAACACCGTGACACTTCCCAAACTTTCTTTTTCACAAAAATGTCCTTGATTTAAAAACAAAATTTGAAGCAGTTTTTGTTCAATAAAATAACTTTAAATGAAATTGATCTAAAATACAGTTCAGACATTTTCATTGTTGTAAATTACTTTTGTCGCTGGAAATGGCAAATTTGTAATAGAATATCTACACAGGTACATTTTCAGCAATGATCACTCCTGTGTTCCAAGGGCACGTTGTGTTTGTTAATCCAAGTTTCTCATTTTAAATGGCTAATAGGGCATTCTGCCAATCGGACCGCGGTGGCTCATATCAATCGCCCAGAAGGTGTCAGGTCTTCTGCCTTACTTCAGGCGGTGGGAAAACTGTAGTTGTATGCTCCTACAGGGCACGTTGAACGTGGACGCAGATCTTATGACCTGGAGGTCCTCAGAATGAGTGGCGCTTACATCCAGACATAGTCTCCCTTTGGAAATGGTTTGAGACGGAACGTGTGGACGTTTGGGACGGATTGGGTGGGCCGTGCAGTGTCTTCTGTGCCCACCCTACTGGGGATAGATGCAATCGCGCATCACATCTGGCACGATCAAATGCTTGCACGGCCTCTGAAGGTCAGGCTCCTGAGAGGGACATACTAGCCTGTTGGGGTTTGTCAGCAAGGGCCATCCGCACCATCCAAGGCGCCAGGGCGCTAACTGGTGGCACCTTGTTTGCTACCCCGTGGAAAGGATAATTCTATTTATACAATATATTTTTCACATTCAGTGGTTGCTGTATACTGTCAAAGGCTGCGACCTTCTTTCCATCTCCACACACAGATGCATTGGAGGAAAGGAAACAGGCTGTGTCCCTGGGCACAATTCATTTTCACTTTTTTCTATTTATTTTGTTTCACATTCTTCACATGTTTTTGTGTGTTTAAATCGACACACAAAAATTTTTTTTAGGAATGTGTGTCAATATATTGAAAACTGAAAGATTAACTATGTCATTCACATAAGTATTCAGTTACTTCTGATTTTAAATTGAGCTCTGATCCATCTTGTGTCCTTTGGTCATCGTCGTCTCTAGAATTTGATTGTCCATTTGTGGCAAATTCTGTTGATTAGACATGGGGTCTAAATCCGTGTCTGTGAAACCAGCCCAAAAAGTGTCTCCTCGCACAGTTTTAGTTATACATGGGGGCAGAAAAGGCTATACAAATGGTAATCCTGACACACACGCATCTTTCCAAACAAGAGTTTTCATCTCTCAAGAGTAGTTAATAATTCCTCATGTAGCCTAGGGCCTACATGAATTGTAAACTATTTTCATGGGAACATCAAAATGTTTTAGTGGTTTGGATCAACAACAAAATTATATGAAAAGGTTGGAAAAACGTATTCTTTAATTGCCTCATGACCAGCAGGTTAACTAAACATTTGGCTTGCCAAACAAATCTATTTACCTGCCACACACTTCTTACTGTGTTTCTCAGGGGCCTCTATCCTGAGAAACAACCCCTTTAACAAACTTTAATATACAATCTTTTTATGTCAACATAAATAATTACATTTTGCATATATATATATATATATATATATACACACACACACAACTATCATAGAATTTTTCCCCAACTAAATAAAAAATGGTCACTCAAGAATTCATGGAAATATTCTGGGAATCATTACAAAAAAGTTCTCACTCCCTAGAATTGTTAACCTGGTCGTTTTATCCTTGGCCTGTTAAGAGATGTCCATGGGGAACAGATAATACACCATGTTTCCCCGACAGACATTATTGTCAGTGGTATATGATAAATTATTGAGAACGCAGCCATTTCCACATTAACATAACACCAATCCAAGGAGTTGCCCTCCTATTTCAATTTAATGCATTTTGTATTTCACATACTTTGCATCACATGGTCGAATCGCCAAAAGGTCTAGGTAATTTCCATTTCATGACACATTTTGAGGTTTGAAAATGAGAACATCTAGAATTCTATAAGTACTGTCTTAATGCTGGCATCCTTGCAAGTAATTTATGTTGCATCTAAGACAGATATGCTTGAGTGGGTAGGTTTAGAAGCTGATAGGTTGTCAAACAGTGCGAAGCCCAGGCTGTTGTTGTACATTCCAAGGGGCATGAAACACTAGGCTTCACACACAGGCAGTATCTTTCCACTTACACAAAAAGAAGCGGGAAAAGCAATTAAATCAAGTTTCATCCCAGGAAGGCTACGGATGCTACTCGTAAGTCGCCCCATTACACTAATCCTGCATGGAAACTCAATACGGATAAGAAACCCATATTACACTTGGCAAACTCTTCGCTCTGCCAACCTTGAAAGGACATTAAATTACCAATCATTGAGAATGGGTGAGTGAGTATGGCTTCAGCTCGCTCTTTGAAAAGGCAAGGAGAAGAATTATCTCTTCATCTATGGACCGCACAGAGGTGTGTGGGTGTGTGGGTGCGTTGTGCGCATGTGTGAAAGGCTGGGAGGTGTCAAAAGCCTCAGGATGCTTTTGGACTTTTGATTACTTCTGTGCATTTGCAAATTAGGATCTGCGCATGTGTTTATGTTAAGCACTCCTTCTAGTTGCTTTTCTTATTTTTAAGAAATTTTACAATTTATTTTTGATGGACAACGTGTTTTCATTTCAGGCTGTCTGGCAACAAAAGGTGAACATTTTGGAAGGGGTGGTGACTTTCTATACCCGCTGTATTTGAAACAGAGTGGTCGATGTAGAGTGTATTTTTCCAGCTATGATCCAGGTATTGGCCGTCTCTATCTGCAGTAATGGACCTGAGTTGGAAAGGGGTGCCATTCTGTGTCAGAATTACTACTGAAGCCATGAGCAATTTCAAATTGGCCGCACAGCATGTGTCCTGCTCTTCAATTCTAGATGAACTAAATGTGTGGATTCCCCATTTCAAAACTCTGAAAAGCATGTGTTGCTACTGTGTTCCCAAATGTGTTGATTTCTGCATTTAGGACATTGATAGGCGACCTGTTATAGTTACATGCAAGAGATTCGGTTGGCAAAACCCATTGTGATGTACTGGCAGTGAAGTATATCTATGTCGGTGGGCTGAGCTTTTGCCATTGCTTTTTTATTCCTGGCATTAGCAAATAAGCAAAAAAATCAGACATGCAAACTATTCAGCAACGATTAAAACTGGTCTTTAGACTAGTTCAGTATCTTCAGCATCAGCGTTTGTGGGTTTGTTTACAGGATCGGAATGGCCAGAAACAGAAAACGTTCTTCTGAAAGTTGTCAGTCTATTCATATTCGGAGAAATTAAAATCATTTTCTGTGAGTTATTTCCAAGAAACTGAACATCTCATACAATAATATGTATGCTGAGCAAGAGGATAAATATATTAGTGTCTAGTTTGAGAAACGGACGCCTCACAGGTCCTCAACTGGCAGATTACATTTGACAGGTGCTGTTAAAAGGGTCCTCATGTAGGGCACGGTCATTTTTCAGTTTTTTGCAGATCATGAAAGTTCATGAGCTTCCAAGTTATGTCACACATTAAAATTTGAAAATAGTTAAAGAAAATATGCTCTTTTGAATAAAACAACAAGCAGAGAAAATCCCCTTGAATGATTTACAACTTTTCACACCTTTCATAGGCAGTCAGTGGGTGGAAACAATAGCTAGTTAACCCCACCCCCAAACGTTATCTGTCAGTGGGGTAGTCAGATAATCCTCAGGTCTGACATTTTAACACTGATAAATTTACTTCAAAATTTACTTTAAATTGTAAAAATGTAAACACCACGGAACTTATATCATATGTTAATTAAGTTGAAGACAATAGATATCTGCAAAAACCTTATAAAGTAAATAATGACAGAAAATGTATACATGTTTTGTAATTTTTGGGTGGGATTTACAACAATGTGCATTTCAACAGCTGGGGCGAAGCAGGGGAAATTATGGGCGGATGGACATCAGCGTTCCTGAAGCAGCTAGAACTCGACTGGTATTGTGTCACAGTGTGTTCTGGCCAAAACCATTCCAGGTCTCTGGGCATCAAAGCTGTTACAGAATAGAAGCAAGACAGCACATAAAAAATATTGCCCATTGTTACCAACACACGGTATTCATGAAATAGATAGGTAATACAATTAAAATGATAATAAATAGGGTGGTATTCCTAATACAGATACAGATCATTTTGATGGTAAACAGATAATGGCATCTCTGCACACTACTAATAATGACCTTAAGTGCTGGAAACTCATTATCTGTGTGAGTCTTCGAAAAATATCTACTCAGATGCTGGTGCTAGTCGGTGCTTTCTACAAGTGCTGTGCCATCCTCCAGTCCTAAAAGCTGAGAGATATTAACTTACTTCACATCAGAGCAGTCCCTAACAACCCTAGCAATGTCGGACAAAGGGTTTACTCTGGTCTTCCTAAAGCACTGCTTGACCAGTCCAAAGAACCAGTCGGGCCCAAACAAGGTGTGGCCTGCAATAAGGAAGGCCCAGCTTCATGTGAAGGTTGTGCAAAGTCCGCCAGGCACAGTACCATAGCACAAAATGTTTATTGTTTTGCCCGCTGCAGTTACAATGAAGGTCCACATGTTTTTCCATATTTCCTTTGGTGACATAGGATGGTAGCAACTTTTAAATCAAGTCCGTGTGACCAGGGTGTCGGCAGGCAGGACAATAGCGTGGTCTTCTGCATAGTTTGTGATAAAAGTCAATACTTTTTGTCCTCAGTCTTGAGGTAGTTGGTGTTTGCTCCTTGACATTTTCTCATTTGCTGTGGTACTGCGCTATGCTCTTTGTAGGAATGGACTACCATAATGGACCGGAGACGATTTTTGATGATTCTGAAACAAAAAAAAAACAATGGTCTTAGACTGCCTGTCTTTAGAGTCACTCGCTTGACTGAAACTAAGAGACAATAACCAATGACACCAAAAATGCTAATCAAGCTCAACACCCAAAAACCTGACAAAAAAACATGAAAAACAAGCCAACTTTGCAGTTGCAGATTATTCAGTAATCTTAATAATGTTGATTTATAATGAGTGACTTCTTTAATACTTAAACTTTCATAATATGTAATAAAAAGATTGTATGTGGTGTAAATTTTGTTCGATAAGTTTGGATGTAGCCTGCAACATTCTCTGTCTGTTTAAATTTAAGTGGATCTATGGTGGACTATATATTGCCGACTTGCATTACTGTAATTTACCATTCTCTAACCGCTCTCATCTCAGGCCATGACCTGATCCTCTTATTTTTATATTCTGCAGAATTTAAAGACTAGGCCCCTGTTGGTGAACCTGTTATGATATATTGCTTGTTTGGTTTTTGCACTTTAAGTGCTTTGAGAGTCTATAAAATGAACTGGATCAATTCAATTCATGATTAATAAATTAGGTCAACAGCAGAACTTAAATCAATTGTTGCCTATCAATTTTGGTGTGATTGAGCTCTATCACTAGATGGCTACAGGGCTTTTGTTCAACAGTTGATGGATGCAGCACAACATGTAAACATTTCTTTGAATGTATTAGTCATGCGTATGTGGACATGTGTCAATAATATAAGTTATAGCGTAGGGCAAAACTCAAAATTAACCTAAAATTGAATAAAATCTTAAACATTTGCCAAATCATTTATCCATTTCCTAGTCCTTTATCACAAATCACATTTACAATGGGTCTAGACTTTTAAAAACTAATTTGAAAACAACCAAAAATACTTCCAAATGCAAGTGGGTGGCGAGGTGACTATTTAAAAGCCTGCCATAGCATTGTCAAATCCCCTCTCAACATTGCAGCCTCTCCCAGCAGATTGCAATTATGCTCTATTTCTTTCAGACACATTATGATTGTGCAGTGAAACAGACGTTTTTGTTTGAACTCTTCCCTCCAATGCCAGAGTTGTTTGTAATATATTATGCAGTTTTTTTTTGGGGGGGGGGGGGTTCAGCACAGCAATGTCATTACTGTAAAAAAATGAAATTGCTTGGTTGGTATGGTGCATTTTTATTGTTTATTTTCAGTAGCTTTATTTTGTTCCTCCCCTGGTGTTTGAAAGCAGATGGGATGCCTGAAAAGGGACAATAATATGCTACAATTTTATGTCGAGCTGCATGCATTATTAACGTAATCCTCCAGCCATGAATACCTGCACAGCATCTACCATCCATTTTAATACTTTGGACACGTGTGTGTATGTGTGTGCTGCTTGCGGTGCTTAAATGTGGATTTGGTAGGTAGGGGGTCCCTGTGTGTCCAGACCCCCGAAGTAGCCTGACATTAACAAAAAAGCATTGCATTCATCTGTCTTTGTAATGGCACACATTTATTTTAGGACATTAGGGTGTGGAAAGAATCACATTTATACGTGCATTTTATGAAATGCTACTTCATGTTAAAGACATATTCAAATGTTTTGGGATTTTTTGATCTAATTTCTAGAAAGTAGTTTTTTGTCCAAAATGTATTTCTACAATTTATTTGGCTGTCTATTCACTTGTATGAGATATATGCTGCAGTAATTAGACTCAGACAAAAAAGTGTTCTAAACCATCTCTAAAAGCTGATATCATTAATTATGTATTTTTTTTTACTTAAACTATGGCACAATTCCGGTGTTCTGCTCACTGACAACATGCATGTTCTCTTTCTAGTTTTTCATTTTGCAAAACTCCAAACAGATTATACTCACCCATCATCAAGCATGTGAAACCTACAGTGAGGACAGTCAAAGTGTGGCCTGAGGGGTCGGACTCATCACTACAGCACCAGTTTAAACACACAGACGGGAGTCTGTTTGCCACAACCACTGACTCCCATACTGGCATCCTTTGTCCTGGAATACATCAACACCTGCATCAACAATGTCACCAACAAATAAAGACCTTCTCCTACCAGAAGCCTTCGATGAACCAAGAGGTCCGACTGCTGCTGAAGGCTGCAATGCTGCTTTCAGATCCGGAGATAAGGAGGCCTACAAAACATCCAGGCCTAACCTGAAAAGAGGCATCAAGATGGCCAAACACGCCCACAAACTGAGGATTGAGGAGCACTTCCACAACAACTCTGGCCCTTGACTCATGTGGCAGGGCATTCAAGCCATCATTGACTACCGACCTAAACACCCTACACCTCAGCCACTGATGTCGCCCTCACGAATGAGCTGAACACCTTCTATGCCCACTTTGATAGGGACAACATAGACCCAGACATAAAATTGAAGCTCAACCATCATGGAGGTATCTTCTGCACTTAGCAGGGTGAACGCACGCAAGGCGGCTGGTCCTGATTGTGTTCTTAGACGTGTTTAAAGCATGTGCTATGCAGCTAGCTGGGGTCTTCATGGACATCTTTAACCTGTCACTGTCCCAAGCGGTTGTCACCATGTGCTTTAAGACCACAACCAATGTGCCAGTGGTGAAACAGTTGACATCGTCAAGCAGAAATGACTTCCAACCTGTTGCACTCACCCCCACTGTCATGAAGTGCATCGAAAGACTGGTTTTGGCTCATCTTAAGTCCTGCCTCCCTCCAATTCTAGACCCACATCAGTTTGCCTATCGCCATAACAGGTCTACTGAGGACACCCTCTCCAAAACTCTTCACTCTGCCCTGACCCACCAGGACAGAACCAACACATATGTGAGAATGCGGTTCATTCAGCTCAGCATTTAACACGGTCACCCCCTCTAGGTTGGTTTACAAACTCCATGACCTTGGGATCAGCCCCTCTCTTTGCAACTGGACTTTCTTACCAACAGACAACCTCACCTCCTCCACCCTGAACCCTGAACACTGGTGTCCCACAGGGCTGTGTGCTTAGCCCACTCCTGTACTCTCTCTTCACCCATGACTGCGTCCCTGTAAACAGCTTCAACAACAGGCAAGCGGTACAGGCCTCTTCATTCCCGCACCAGCAGGCTTAGAAACTGCTTCTACCCAGCTACTGTTAGTTACCCTACTGAACTCTGTGTCCTGACGCAAGTCGACCTCCTCCACTACCTCCTGCCCTACACATGCTACCTTATTTATTATTTTCACGATGCCTACTGTTTGTACTTCCAGTTGCATAATTACACATTGTTACTTATCTTTGCCAAATGCACATCCATACGTTGTGCTTCATTTAATTTTATAGGCTCATACATTGGAGCATCTGTACATTGACAGGCTGCCCTGCATAACATTTTTGCACTGCTCTTTTTTGCATTTCTGGTTGGATGCACACTGCATTTAGTTGTACTGTAAGGACAATAAAGTTGAATCTAATCCAAACCAAACTTGTAGCACTTATAGTCTGTGCTTTTATTTGGTTTGTATCTTTCCCCCTAAGATCCTTGGGTCAACTACTGAGTGTTTTGTGAAATTTAATAAGTACATTGATTACGTCATCAAAATATAACATGCAATCTTCTCAATTTAATCGTTGTAGCAACCAGTTCGTTTTTACAATAGCTAAGATACTTTTAATGAAACTGTTGATCTCCATTTTTACTTTGTGAGCACAGCAGTGTTACTGTGGCAGTCACAACCATTAGGCAAGGAAGGCCGTTGAGAAAGCCTGGAACTAAGTAAATATTTGAACTGAGATAACATTCAAAACATTGTTCTATTTATTTTTTTACATTTGATAATACTCAAATTAAATCATGCCTACTAAGGCATTATTAATGTTTGAGACCAACCCCTCTTTCAAATGGTCTGTCCCATATTGTTTGTCAAGGCTGCAGCCCAAAAGATGTTAGGTAGCTCACCAAATCAGAGATGGACAGCAATGTTTTAAACTAAGAAACGCTCATATGTGAGGATGGCAGAACAATTAGGAAGAAAATAGCATGAGTATCCAAAAATAGCAGTTGCAGTAGCAACTATTAATGGATATTACGGTTTGACAATCTTGTACCATAGGAAAGCACTATCCCTGGACCATCACAAATAGACACCAGACAGTCTTTGATTCAATTCCATCATATTAATCAATTATATTGATGCAAATGTTTATGACTAGGATTATGTTGGTGAACGTGACATTGCTACTGATCACAAATTAGCAATGTTGATGTTTACCCTCCCCAGGCTCCCCAAAAAAGCTCTGACTGTATAGGGACACAGAATATAATGTCTGATCCAGGTCTACATGTGACCCTCCCAGCTGACAGACACGGAAAAATGCATCTCAGTGATAAAAGGAAGGTAGACCTATATGAATTGATCATGATTAAGAAAGTGCACCATTGAACAAAGTGGCTATGTGCTTTGTGCGTCAGTGTTGTCATAGCTTATAAGGCAGTATAATAATGTTTTAACTAATTGATTTACTATACTGAAAGGGGCAGCAATGTAACAATAAAACAAGAATGTATGTTCAAACTGAGCCGGTGTGGCTTTTATAAGGACAACAAAGTAAAAACTACATGATGTTAGGGCTTCAAATCACAAATACCATCAAATCTTCTCTACGTATGTATAACTTCTTTTCACAACTGTTTGATAAGCAATCAGTTTATAAGTATGCATACATTAGGTAATCTATGAGAAGCTACTTGCAAGAATGGTGCTGCTGTCATTGACCATGTTTTCATGTGGGCTTTCTGTGACTGGAGCTGGGCTGTGTGTCCATGATTCCCCAAAATAACTTACAATTTTGATTCATCAGAGCACAGGACAGTTTTCCACTTCGCCTTAGTCCAACTTCAATAACGTCAGGCTCAAAGAAGGTGAATGTTCTGGATCTTGTTTCTTCAGAATACATTTTTTGCATGGAGTGTTTCTGAATAGTATTTAGCAAATTAGTTCCTGTGATATTCCGCCAGATTTTTTTTTTTTTGGCATCACACTTTCCAGTCTTTTGTTGCTACTGCCCCAACTTTTTTAAACATGTGGCTGGCAACAAATTCAAATGTTTATATTAAGGAATAATATAATAACATATTTGGAACAATAATATTTCCCTGTTTCTATTGTTTTGTTATTGTTATTTTAGTTACTCTATCAAACTGTGGTGTGCAGGCGAACCAAACGCAGACATTGTTGATAAATGAAAGGTGATATTTAATCCAAAACAAGACAAAACAAACAACACGGACTGTACACGTAAAATGAAAGGTCTAACTAACATAAAAAGATATACAATAAACATGTAGAGCATTCACTTGCAAAGGAATCAAACAAAGGACAAACTGTGAGCTGTTGAGACAAGCAACAAACAATAAACCACACCGCTGTGGATAATTCTGCATCTTGTGTGTGGAATCTGGTGTGGTGTTGCTGGGGGGTAATATTTCCTGTGTTATGTGGGTAGAGTGTAACTTATCGTGGCTACTTCTCTGTTGATAAGGGGATATCACATGGCTGTGACACAAGTACTATATTATGTGTGATTTTTGTTTTGAGTGTCTTATTAAATTTGTCATTCTAGCCAACAGTATTTTATGTTTCGATCTGCATGTTAACAGTTTTAAAAAGGTGTATTCTGCATGGACAAAAGTGCTCAAGCAATATAGAAAAGAAATGTAAGAACCACGCATGGCTAAAATTGTAATAACCCATTAAAGTGAATGGGTGTGTCCAAACTGTTGACCAGTCATGGTATCTCTATTGGGATACACAAACAGAGAGTACTGCTGAATGTTCTGAGAAGGCACGGTAATATTCTAAATATTCTATTCTCTCTTGGTAAAATATCTTTAAATCTACATCAGAGGAGATGGTATGAATAAAAAGATTCAAATGCATAGTAAAGCCTCGTAGCGATGACAGAGATATATTGCAGGTGGAAATTAGAAAATGGTAGTGTACTGGGATGGATGGTTGAATATCTGGAACTTGGAAGAATTGCGATAAAATGTTAGATAGGAATATAGAAATGGTATGCTATGTATTGGCGAGTGGCTTTGTGCGAATCTTCCATCCCCAAATAGCAAGTATAACCTAAAAACATGTTGTATGGCAGGTCCTGACTAGAAAGAAATTGGAAAATGTGGGGTTTAGTGTTAAAATTGGGCCTAGTGTTAACATTTGGGTTTAGGCATTACTGGTTAGGGTTAAACAATAGTATTCAAACTTTTGCTTCCGTCAAAGAATCCTCCATTTGTATCAATAACAACCTTGTAGAACTTTGCATTCTAGATGTCCAATTGTTAAGTAATTTGAATGAGATTTTACCCCATGCTTCCTGAAGCACCTCCCACAAGTTGGATTCTCATGGTCCAGCTGCTCAATATGGATAACAAACTGGTGACTGTGCTGTGCTGGCCACTCCATTATTGGCAGTGTATTAGCTGCTTCTTCTCTAAATCGTTCTTGCATGGTATGGAGCTATGCTTTGGGTCATTGTCCTGTTGTTGGATAGGAGGAAATTGGGTCTAATCAAGCTCCATCCACAGATTATGGCATGATGTAGCAAAATGGAGTGATATTTCTTCCATCTTCATGTTCCCTTTTACCCTGTACAAATCTCCCACTTCACCATCAGAATGCATTGCATCGTCACTTTTCCAGTCTTCCTTTTCCTCTGTCCAGTGTCTGTATACTTCTGCACTTCATAATTGCTCAGTCTGAAATATGGCTTTTTTTAGGCAACTGGGCCTAGATGGCCAGGAGTTGCCGGTTCACTGTTGAGATTGAGATTGATGTTTTGTGGGTGTTATTTAATGAAGTTGCCAGTTGACCTGTGAGGCGTCTTTTTATCAAACTAGACACTTTAATGTAACGGCCCTCTTGTTTAATTGAACAACTGGGGCTTCCCACTCTTCTTACTGTTGTGGTTTTTGCTATTCTGTAAAGGGTGTAGTACACAGCATTTTACAATAACTTCAGTTTCATGGCAATTCCTCGCATGAAATAGCCTTCATTTCTCAAAATAAGAATAGATTACTTTCAGAAAAATGTTCTTTGTTTCTGTACATCTTAAGCTGGTAATCAAACCCACAATTGCTGATGCCCCAGATACTCTGCTAGTCTAAAGAAGGATAGTTTCATGGCTTTTTTGATCAGCACAACAGTTTTCAGCTGGGCTAGCATAAATGCAAAGGGATTTTCTAATTATCAATTTACATTTTAGAATGATGAACTTGGAACAGCAAACACAACGTGCCACTGGAACACTGGAGGGATGGTTTCTGATAATGGGACTCTGTATGTAGGGAAAGTCAGATGGTCTGAATACTTTCCAAGTCCATTTTATATAATATGGAATGCGCTGACAGTGTTATTGTGATCTGGGGTGGTTACTAGGGCACATACCTTGGGAGAGACATGGAATTAATGACACAACATTATGAAAAGGTATGCTTAAAGATTAATCGGGAGAAACACGGTTGTGCATTTGTGCATTAAAATAATTCCTGCCATCTACATAGTGTAACACAGTGAGCCTGCCATTTGATGAATGGAAACCATATTTCAAAAAGGTGTATTTAGTTAGCAGACTATTATTAGAAAAAACACACTTGTAGCATTCATTGATGCATGCTGCGGGTATTCATGGATTTGTGGATTAAGACATTTCTGATATATACAATGACAATAAAATGGTCCTTTATGTTTTACAAAACAAAATGTCTCACAGTATAACATTTCAAATACTGCATGTCAAAATAGCTCTAAACACGTCATGAAAATATTATGTCAATTATGAGTTGTGTCAGCTGTTATGAAAAGTAAGAGTTAAAATGCTAAAACACAAAGTGTTATAGGAAACATTCATTTCAACTGACTGATTTGTGTGTGAATTCTTACATGTTGCGTATTTTGTTCTCGTACTGTAAATATAGTGTCCACCACAATCATTGCCACTGTCATGTCCTGGATGCGGGCCCCTAGCCATCTCTGTGCTTTGGGGCTCCCATTCAGGGCATGTCACATGGAGAGGCCTCTAGCCATCTCCGTGCCGCTGTGGGCTCCCCAGTCAGATCAGCTGCATTCAGTTGACTCTGATTGGGGAGCCTACTTAGGCTAGGCTACAGCCACACTCAGTGTGGTTTATGGTTTGTGTTTGTCACAACGTCACGGTTTGTCTTTCATTTAATTCAAGATTCAAGTGAATACGCTACACGTTATTTGTACTTCGTTTTATGTTTGTTGCATACCTTTCATTTTCCGGTTACAGTTCGTGTTAGTTTGTATTTGTTTTGTTTATTGGATTAAATCACCTTTTTGTTTATACAATGTCTGCTTTTGGTTCTGCCGCACACTACGACCGTGACAGCCATCTACGATACAGACCAAAGAAGGCTTTTCAAAATGTAATTGTTGTTTAACTGCTCAATCTAACATTAAAAGTCATGGAGGGTATAACTCTATATGACACAGAAAGAAAAATGTGTTACAGTCAGGCTAGAAGAGGCACTCTTACGGTTTTCCCAAGTTACTTGGGACTGGCAACCCAGTGGCCATGTCCTTTTCTCTCGCTGTGGTAGGGTTAGAGGCCTGGCTGTGGTC
>JACXGK010007901.1:0-17084 GCA_016801125.1 Novumbra hubbsi
ACCTTGAAGATGTAGGTCCTCACAACCCCTCAAGGTAAACCCAGGTCGATGTTCTGAGAGGTGACCTTGAAGATGTAGGTCCTCACAACCCCTCAAGGTAAACCCAGGTCGATGTTCTGAGAGGTGACCTTGAAGATGTAGGTCCTCACAACCCCTCAAGGTAAACCCAGGTCGATGTTCTGAGAGGTGACCTTGAAGAATTCTTAAAGGTCACTTACAACTGGTGGTGAAGCATTTCTGTTTCTGTCCGGGGGGGTGGAGGGGGGGGGGGTCTCTTCCAGGATGACAGCTGCCTCGCACATGGGCACACGTGGTCCCTGCGTGGTTTAATGAGCGTCCAAACTATTCAAACCATACGTTTCACAGATGTTTGCACCGCCATCTGCGATGCACAACATTTACATTGGAGGTATTGGACTGCACCCCTTTCATAGACTTCCGGACACTTCCAAACCCAGGGCACGTTGAAGCGGCTCTGGCAGCTGGTGGCTCAACACGTTATTAGGACACTTAAGGTTGGCTGTTGGTCTTATTTTGCCACTTAAACGCAGTCTCTCACACCATTAATCCATTAGGCATCCTGATAGGTCCTGTATGGTGTTTAGTTGGCTATGCTAGTCCCGGTGTGCCAGAACGACTCACCAGTTGGTCCGGGACAAGGGTTGAGGTTACAGGTGGAAAGTGGTATATTTACCACACAAGACATGTGCTGGGGCATAGAGAGGGGGGGGGGAGTAGGAAAGAGTGAGTAAAATGGAGAGAGATTAGGAAAGAGTGAGTAAAAGGGAGAGAGAGTAGGAAAGGTGAGTAAAAGGGAGAGAGAGTAGGAAAGAGGGAGTAAAAGGGAGAGAGAGTAGGAAAGGTGAGTAAAAGGGAGAGAGAGTAGGAAAGAAGGAGTAAAAGGGAGAGAGATCAGGAAAGAGTGAGTAAAAGGGAGAGAGAGTAGGAAAGGGTGAGTGAAAGGGAGAGAGAGTAGGAAAGAGTGAGTAAAAGGGAGAGAGAGTAGGAAAGAGTGAGCAAAAGGGAGAGAGAGTAGGAAAGAGTGAGTAAAAGGGAGAGAGAGTAGGAAAGAGTGAGTGAGTTAAAGGGATAGAGAGTTTGACATTCATTTGATGTCATGATTTGCATGTAGCAAAAGGTTTAAAACTCATTGGTGTAAATGGAGGATTTGGTCAAATGTTGGTGTAGAGTTTCTGTTCCTTCAGCTCTTGTTGTAGAGGGTAGGCCTCAGGCCTGTGGGAAAAAAAAAAACATTGATTTATTGCCATGGTTTGCTGTTTCAGTTAAGTTGCTGATGGTCACTGTATTTAGCTGTGGGAACTTAGAGCAGTGTAAGATGTCAGACACACACAAGGATGTTTTCAGAGTTACGTGATGCTGGAACATGAATAAACACACATTAAATGCTGAAACCCATTTGGCATTTACTGTACTTTGCCTTCAGCCCTGCCTCATCTGTAAACCCTTGAAAGCTCTGCTGCTTCTGCTCTGTGTTTTCCTGTTTATTTTTCCATGTTGCACAAATGATTTACAGGTCTTGACAACCCAGAGCAATTCATTTTGAGTTTATCCGAAAGCTTTCCACCAGCTCCAGTGAGTCAATATGTTTTGTAAGGTTGTTTAATTTTATTTTTGTCTGAAGTTTTGTCCTAATTTATTTATCTACAACTAAACCAGAAAATACAGCCAGTACAACATTAACTTGACGGTTGTATTACTTAATAAGTACATTACTGATTCCCCTCGTCCATTCCCCTATAAATATCAAGATCTATTCAGTAATACCACTTTACTTATCTGGGCTCTGCTGGTATTAAAGATACCTAAATATAACTTGATGGCAAAACTGTCTTTGGAAATATAATGGAAGCCATTTTAAAACAATAATACCTCTGAAAGCTGGGGCTCAGCGAAAGCAGATTATCTTTTAATAAAGATGTATGAATGTGGAGGCTTTGTAAATCTCTGTCCGTGTGTGTGTGTGGTGGTAGACCTCATCACCTTTCCGATCAGCGTCTTGGCTTTGCCTCTCTGAATCTCTAATGAATGCGACACTGCTTGTGGATTTAGAGCAGTGGGAGCTTGTACTGCTCATATGCCTGTTTTCATTTCACATTGTCCCTGACCAGGTGGAGATGTTCTATTCGCACACACAGACCACATTGTTTTGAATAAGTTGACATAGTGGTACCAGATAACCCAGCTGTTGGCCAGTACACAAAAGGGAGCTGGTTTGAATCCCAGATATGACACAAAAGGTGATCGGTCGATCTGACATTGAGCAAGTCACCTAACCCTAATTGCTGCAGCACTTATGTTAATAATGTCTGATCCATGGCCATGACCCCACACTCAAACGTGTCTCAGGTCTAGCGGATATGCAAAACACACATTTCCTAACAAATAAAACGCCCCATATTCAACTTTTGACCGTCTGGGTGCAGGGGGTGAATGTGACTGTGGATATTTGGGTCGACATTATTTATGTTTACAAGTGGTTTCGTGTTTTGCATCAGTATGCTTTACAGACTGACCGTTTGTCCGGTATAGTCAGGCCAGTCTCAGCTCTTTGACCCTTCTGTCTCCTGTCCTTAGTAACCACAACTGAGCAGTGGTTGTCTCGGTTACCGGTTGGGACCATTCTCCGTGTCCTTGTCCCACTCCTGTCTGTCCTGAGGGATGATATCACTTTACTCCCCTTGCCCTCTGCCCCCACTCTCGGCTCCTCTCTCTGTTACTCTCCCCGCTCCTCTGTCTTACTCCCCTCTCTCCAAATAAACCCAGTTGATGACTTGTCTTTTGGCTGCAGTTGAATGAGCTCTGACCAGATTCAGTTCCCTATTAGTGGAAGTGGAAAAAGAAATGTTGCCATGATGGCAGGTCTGTCTCCTAGTGGTGCCATGTGGATGGGACTGCTGTAATCCTGTTAGCGCCCACTGTCACACCAGGGCCTGTCTCACTGGGAGGCCACTGACACACTAACATGCGGTCACACGTACTCACGGATTAGTACTTCAACGACGAATCAGTTATTCATTCCCGGACTAGGGAACATGTCTGTGGCTGTTCAGTGAGAACATTTCCACGGTCACATGTCGTCATGTCGTTTGCTAACTTGGTGGTTTTTCTCTTGACTCTTTTGTCCCTCATGCAAGTAGACACGTGCTGAGCAATATGTTCAGAACATCACATTGCGTTCACATATCACATTACCTGAATAGTAACAATAATACATTGTGACTAAGAAAATGTTTTACTGGGACAACCCAATGGCTTGTGTGTGTGTGTGTGTGTGTATGTATGTGTGTGTGCCTGCGTTTTAGTTAGACATCCCTCCTTACTCCTATAACACATAACAGTCAGGAAGTCATTATTTCTGTCTGTCAGTCTGTGTCTGTCTGTCTCTCCCTGTCTATGTCTGCTTGCATAGCACCCTACCTGTATGTTTGTCTGTCTGCAGGGGTCGTCTACCCAGCAGTGTGTAAGTCCATCAGCCCAAGGGTGTGGTAAAGATGAGTCATACTCTGTCTCTGACAGTCTGTCTGCTCGTTTGTCTGTCCGTCTAACTACCTCTCTGCCCTGTCAGCCAATGAGATGACGCAGAGCATTGAAGGGACAGACAGGATGACACCATGGACAGACAGACATATGTGAAAAAGAGAGACAAAGGGAATGAAGACCGAGACAGACAATTTCTGTCCGCCTCGATTCTAACTCACTTCTAATGCCGTATATACCGCAACCGGTGACACACCGACACATACACACGTATCCCTGACTGGATCGTGTTGCGGAGTGTGTAGTGCTGAGTGAAGACAAAGTCAGATAAAGTTGTATAAACAGCAGCAGCAACAAGGCACCTTCCTGAGAGACCCAGGGCTAATGAGAGCCTTGATCCAGGCTGTATGTGCTGGGCCAGGGGTAGCTGGACCACGAAAGAGGGGGTTCTGTCTGACAGTGCAGGTGCTGGTATTCATTGCTTTTAGAAATGGAAGGTCAATGGTTCCTGGCTGTCGCTCAATGACAAAGGACCAACCCCTCAACCTCGGAGTGACAGTTATGACTCTCCTGATCACCTTACATCTCTGCAGACCTTGGGTTTCACTATTTGCTGGATGGGGTAGGGACATAAGCAGTATAATGTCTTACTGGGGCCCCATTCACCCTGTTTTCGGACCAGGACCAGATTCCACCCTTCCCAGTCTGAAGCCCACAGGGTCTGTGTTTCCATCTGCTCTCTCCTTTTTCTCAAGCTCCTAGCTGCAGCTCAGTGGCTTTAAGGACAGATGGACCCACTCCATGTCTGTGGATTGGACATGTGGCTGTGGTCTCTGTGTCTGTAGATTGGACATGTGGCTGTGGTCTCTGTGTGTCTGTGGTCTCTGTGTGTCTGTGGTCTCCATGTCTGTAGATTGGACATGTGGCTGTGGTCTCCGTGTCTGTGGTTTGGACATGTGGCTGTGGTCTCCGTGTGTCCGTGGTCTCTGTGTGTCTGTGGTCTCCATGTCTGTAGATTGGACATGTGGCTGTGGTCTCCGTGCCTGTGGTTTGGACATGTGGCTGTGGTCTCCGTGTGTCTGTGGTCTCTGTGTGTCTGTGGTCTCCATGTCTGTAGATTGGACATGTGGCTGTGGTCTCTGCGTCTGTAGATTGGACATGTGGCGGTGGTGTCTGTGTCTGTAGATTGGACATGTTGCTGTCGTCTCTGTGTCTGTGGTCTCCGTGTCTGTGAATTGGACTTGTGGCTTTGGTCTCCGTGTCTGTGGATTGGACATGTGGCTTTGGTGTCCGTGTCTGTGGATTGGACATGTGGCTGTTGTCTTCAGGCTGTTTGTTTGTTCAGATTTTAATGAAGTCTTGAGCAGTGTAAACCTGAGAATGTTGATGGAATCACTGTCTGTTTGCTTACTTGAAGTAGGACTATCGTGTAGAAATAATGAGCAGTACACAGACAAACACACGTTCCTCACCATCCCTTACCCCTTCAGACCAAATCAATCATAGGGACATCCAGTCTATAACTGACAAATATTGACTCCTAAAGTCAGGGGCTTAGACAAGAACCTTAATCCCTTGCCTCATGGAAAGACCAACGAAATCCCAGCACTTAATCGATTTCCCCAGCTGAATTACATTTATTTGAGGAAACAGCTTAATCCAAATATATCCCAACCTTGTTATTTGCTTGGATTCATTACGTAAAGGCCTATTGCACAGAGAGCTGTGGAGGGGAGGGGGGGCCTTCTTCCCCCTGCCTGCTGTCAGTTCATTGGGATACTCAATGAAACCTACCGGGCCCAATGTTTTTTAGAACATGGAGGACTGAGAGCTGTGACCACCCAACCTGCAGTTCCAATATCTGTCCTTACTACAATATCAACTATCACTGATCTTTTCAGATGTAAATGTGTAATAATCCATACCTAATCTGTTTCAGATGGAGATGTGTAATAACTCTTATTTGACCCGTTTCAGATGAAGATGTGTAACAATCCCTACCTATTCTGTTTCAGGTGAAGATGTGTAATAATCCCCACCTGTTCTTTTTCAGATGGAGATGTGTAATAACCCCTATTTGACCTGTTTTAGGTGATGTATATTAATCCCTAGCGGTTCTGTTTTAGATTGGCATGTAAACCAATATAAATAGTCCCTAACCCAGAACAAATTGTTCCTAATCCTGAATGAATAGTCCATAATCCCATAGTAATAGTCCATAATCCAGAATGAATTAGCCCTAATCTTGCACCTGTATTCAGTAACATTTTAGTGTGGATTTCTAGGTGCAATCTTCCCTCTACTGCTGCTTGCCAGTAACCAAAAAAAACGATCTTGATTTACCAGATTGCGCTAGGTTACAGCCCCCTCCATGTTTACCAGGTCACATTCTATGACCCTGAGAACCTCCCTCATAGGTTTGAATTGAGATATTCCCCTTCAGTGCAAAACAACTGTACAGTAATTGTGTGTGTTTTCAACACATGTTTGTTACACTTCTTCTTTTTCCCCTCTCTCCCCCTCTCCCCCCTGCATTGTGTGTGGAGTCCAGTGACGTCACCATGAGCCTGTCATCAGCACTCTCATTAATCAGGTGATCACTCTGCAGTCTCTTTCCTCACTGTTCTTGTTTTCATCCTATACATCAGTTTCCACTCCCCCTGTATCTCTCACTCTCTATCTGTCTTTTTCCCCTATCTGTCTCTCCATCTGTTTCATTCTCCATCTGTCTCTTTCCCCTATCTGTCTCTCCCCACCTGTCTCTCCACCTGTTTCATTCTCCATCTGTCTCTCCATCTGTTTCATTCTCCATCTGTCTCTTTCCCCTATCTGTCTCTCCCCACCTGTCTCTCCACCTGTTTCATTCTCCATCTGTCTCTCCATCTGTTTCATTCTCCATCTGTCTCTTTCCCCTATCTGTCTCTCCCCACCTGTCTCTCTCTCCATCTGTTTCATTCTCCATCTGTCTCTCCATATGTCTGTCTCTTCATCTGCCTCACTCCATTTGTCTCCCCATCGATCTCTTTCCATCTGTCTCACTCTCTATCTGTTTCATGCTTCATCTGTCTCACTCTCCACCTGTTTCTCCCCAATCGTCTCTTTCCATCGGTCTCACTCCCCATCTGTCTCTTTTCATCTGTATTTCTCCATTTGTCTTTTTCCATCTGTCTCTCTAGATTTGTCCCTCTCCATCTCTCTCTCTATCTCCTTGCAAAGCCTGCAATCTTAAACTCAAGAATTCAAAGAGGCCAGTAGATTTGAGCTGTAAAAATGTAACTGTGATATGAAAAGCATTCAAACTCACCGCACACACATACACACACACACTGGCTCACTCTTGGAGCTTGCTCTATCTTTGCATGCTATTGCACTGGCCCATTGACGTCAATGCAGAGATTGCGGTTTTCTGTGAGGAGCGAGAGCAGGTTTGAGCTGGTGTGAGACGCCTCCCACAGTCCTAGTATTAGCAGCACAAAATCATTTCTGCAGTTGCTTTTCTCCCATTCTGAGATGTAGCCTGGTTGCCCTTCTACCCCTCTGAGAGATGTAGCCTGGTTGCCCTTCTACCCCTCTGAGAGATGTAGCCTGGTCGCTCTTCTCCCTCTCTGAAAGATGTAGCCTGGCTATTTCCTCCGGTGGAAAATTGTAGATGCAGAACAAAGGCACCACCTGCTGATTCAGTTGAGATACAATGTGTGTTCACCTCACACTGGCTGGTTGCCACTACTGATGGTCCACTACTGCTTGTTACGGGATTCACTTTACACCAGTGTTTCGGGTCCTTGAGTACTCCCCACAGTAAACACGCGGTTGTATCTCTGGGCATTACTAAGTAAAATCATTGTCGGCCTGATAAGGAGATCACAAGTTGAGTCAGGAGTTTTCTACTAGGACCACCATAAAATGTGTACTGTTAAGGGTTTTCAACCTGTGCACTGAAAAAGTATTGGCCACTCTCCTTTTCTTCTGATTATCTCCTCTCTTATTAGCTGGCATCCTTCTATCCAATCCAATTTCATTCTCTATCCTAACGGTTGCCCTCTGCTTTGCCAGCTCTGTACCACATGTTCCTACACCCATTTCTCTACCCCCTGTTGGTCTGTCAGCTGTGACTATCTGTCTTCATCTCCTTGGCAAGAGATAGTTATCAGTGTCACACATCAACGTGATCACCTTCATATCAACCTTATCATGTTCAAGACCTGATCGCTCTCTCTCTACATTTTGTTCACATTTTTTTCATCTCTCCTATCCTAGTCCCTCCTCCTCTACCTCTTTTTCCATTCATAGCTCCCTCTTCTCCTCTACCCCCCCCCCGCTCTCCCTCCTTCTATCCATCCCCCGCCTTTCCTTTCAGCCCCCTCTCCTCAATGTGGTCCTTGATAGCACCATGGAAGCGTGACTGGGTCTGGTCGAGGCTGTGCTGCAGCAGAGGTACTGATTAGCGGATCCATTTCCATAACAAAGCCTCGCACAGTTTGGTTCCGGGGCCCCTTTACATCGGCACCTGGCGGAACTGCAGAATTCTGGTCAGGCATAGCTGGGCCAGCCTCAGGCATCACCAGGAGTCCCCGGGGAGGGCCTGGCGTATCACGCTTATAAAGAGTACCTGCCTGTGTTTACTGGTGACTGTCTGGGAGAATGTAGGATGGCTTTCTTTTCTCAATTGTTGTATTCCGACTGCGTACAGCTTGAATAAACCAAACACACAGGAGCACGGAACAGCAACATCTAACAGCAGCAATAAAAGGCAAAAGTGACTGAATGGAAACAGAAAAGCAATACCCCCCCGTGACAGAGTCTACTGTAGGCTCAGTTTCCTGGAAGCTGTTTGTCGATTGGTTCACCCTGTATGGTCCATGACATTGTTGTTGTTGTTGTTTATGTAGTGGCTTGTTCGAGCAGTTAACATTGGGCCTTTTGTATATGAAGCTTTCATGTGTTCCTTTTCTTTGTGTGTGTGGGTCTGTGTGTGTGTATGTTTGTAGCTGACACAAGTACTTGAAACCTTAATTTGCTGTTTATGGTTGCGTGCCGTTTCTGCACATAGTGTGTGTGCTCCGTCTATAATGTCAAAGTTGAAACACTCACCTAGGCCCTGGAAACAGCCCTGTCTGACTGTATTCTCCAGAGACTCCAGTGATAACAGCCAGTTCCCTGCAAAGTCCTTCTGGGTACAAAGGTCTCTCTGGGATGTTGTTCCACTGAACACTAGATTTTCCATTTCCCCCATCAACAGTTGTCTGTCAATAACTGGTTTGAAGACTGGCTGGGCATTCTGTTGTGACTCTCTTTTATCTAATCAAGGGGTTTTCCGACAACGGTCAACAGAAAGATTATTCCTCCCCTGGAAATAGGCAGGTGAGGCGTTGGGGCCTGGCTGATGTTGGCTTTGTGTGGCCTTAGATAAGCAGCGTGGATGGACCAGACCTCATTTACAATAGGAAACCTGGGAGATTGAAAGGCTGTATTGGTTTTTACTGACTGTAGTATATTGTTGTCTCCTGGAGTAGACATTGGAACAGCCAGTTGTATTTATTAATCCCACCTCTCTTACATGTAATGCACTTTCTTCAGATATCTGGACAGACTTCCGTTGACCCGGCTGAGACATCTTCTCTCTTGTCCAGCTCTGGTCACTAGTCTTTACTCTTTTGAGATGTTGACAGGCGGCTGTTCAAGTGGACAATGCGTCTTTGAATGTGTTTGTTACGAAGGACTCGGGGGTGGTCCAATCACCCCCCAGCTTCTGTCCCAGCAGCACAATTAGGTTGTGCCACCGAGGCGGAGCTTGACTCTCCCAAGTCATCTTTCAACAACACAAACAGGTACTTGGGCGTGCGTGGTCGGAGTGACACAGGATGACTATGTTATGCAGAGTCGTTCCTGCGAAGTCCCCTTGAAGAGCTGGAGAGGGAGGGGGAGGGGAAAGGCCAGTGGTTGTATGAGAAGAACACGTTAAAGTAGAGCTGAAGAGGAGAGGGTTAAACATTACCCTTGTTAGAGGGTCGGTATTAGTGCACGAATCGACACCGTAACCTCCAGGTAACAAACTGGCCTTGCCTGAGGGTTATGGGGTTCTGTTTATGAGATGTGTTTTCTATGGTCCTGGTTGTCAACCCTGGACACGTTTGACTACCGGTTGGCTCATATCCTAAGATCAGGAGTAGGCAGGCTGATTAGTGTGACGTGTGAATTGATCACAGACCCGCTGTGTGAAATAATGTCCGCATTTGACTCTGGCATCCAACCTTGTTTTGTCATCCGCTGATTTATCACCGATTGTACGACAGTAGAATAAGCAATGAGGATGCGGCAATGAATGATAAAGAATGGTTATACTAGCTTTCAATTAACTTTTTAGGATATTCCATTCACCATGGTTGAATGATCGTACAGCTGTTTTTCCGGACTCCACCTTGTCATTCTACTGGGGGGGGGGTAAAATGTTTAAGTGCAGCTGGTAATAATTCATTTTAAATGCTTACAGCAATAGTCTAGTAGCAGCTTCCATTTCAACAGTCCTGACTGGTCAAAACGACGCACCTTTGTTTTGCATTCATTAGGCTGGCCTATGTGTGGTAGCCATGTTCAAAAGAGTAGTCATGACACATTGCATCTTGTTTTTTCAACTACAACTACTATAGCAACAATGAACTGTCCCATTATAAACACAGTCCAGTTTGTGTTTGTGGCTCCTGATCCAGCAAGCCTGGCAAATCCGAGACGATACGCGGCATCAGCACACATCGACAGGAACCCTGCCACCTCTGACACCTGCCAGACAGGTCGCTGAGCGTCCTTTCTGTTTGCCTGCCTGCAATACCCTCCCAGTGCAGGAGGGAGACGGGGGCGAGGGGGGGAGAGTAAAGTAAAGAGAAATAAGCGTTACAAGTGGAAGAAAAAAAATCTCTGCCTTGTGTGACTGAGTGAGAGCACGGAGCAGTGATGTCATAACTGGAAGCGGGGGGGGGGGGGGCAGCTTCCCCTCTCTGTCGCTCCCCCAGTCAGCCAGCCCAGAGTAAAAGCCAACCTGCCGCACAGCTTGAGCGGCTCTTCAGACCACGGCACACCAGCGCGAACGCTATTCCAAAGCCAGGTGCCTCCGGACCGAACGGCTCCCTCTGGCAGTAGCGCTGCATCGAGGAGCACCGTGAAAATGCCTTCCAGGAATCTGGACCGTGGTCTCTCTGTGGTCATCGCCTGCGTGGTGGACGTTGAGGTGTTCACGAGTCAGGAGGCCAAGGTAGGACGTACACGCACGCTTCTAGAAGTTGTACAAAACATATTGTTTTCCCCCCCGTGGGTCTGTCGGTGCTTTTCCGAACAAGTCCACGAAACAGGGTGCGTTTTCCGACGTTTTCTCCTTCCAGACGGTGACTGCTGGGAGATTAGTCTTTTGTAGTCCAAGAAAGGATCCTACTTTAGTTTTTTTCATCCCATCATTTGATGACTAGATGAAACGCCATGTTGGTATAAACACCGTCTCTGCAGTCCAGCTGGGGCAGATTAGCTGTGTTGTGTTCCCATGCCGTTGGATGTCAGATCAAAGATTTTAAACAGAAAAACCGAATCAAATGAACTTGTATTATGTTACATAAACAGGTTGTGAGACACACATCTTTCCAAAATTATCGAGACACCTTGGTGAAGGTTAGCAAAAATGTCTATAAGAATTTGATAAAATGTGAGAAATCAATCCTAATTATAAGTTTCAATGGTCAGCTCTGCATTTAGTACACTGTGCATCTTACCCGTGCTAACATGATAGCCCTGCATAACATTTGATGAAGGAGAAGACATAGCCAGGGGTCTGAGACCATTATCCATGCAGAATCATTTCAGATCCTTGAAAGGTCTTGGTCCTTGCTTGGGGGCTCTCCTCTTCAGCTCACCGCACAGGTTTTTAATGGGGTTTAGATCAGGGGACTTGGATGCCCATTGCCAGAGCTTTATTCTGTAGTCAGTGGGAAATGTTTTTCTTTAGAACTAAGTAGAGCCCAGATTTTCTTCAAAAATGTCCTGGTATTAGAAAAATCAATGAGTCTAACTGAGGTTACCCAGGCTTTTGGAAGCAAAATATGTACACAAAATCACATGTCCACCATACTCTACTGTGTACAGTGTTTTTTTTCTGCTTGACCATCCCTCTTCTTACACCAAACCCAACTTTGTTGTTTTGGCTGTCTAATGTGACTATAGATCCAAATCAAAGTTCCATCCAACTATTTGTTTTTCTCGTTTTGGGTTTGAGCAAATGAACACAATTAGGAAAGTCTGAGCTCTTTTATCATGATAGGTCCACTTCGGCTGTAAGAGTAATAACTTGTGTTTCTTTCTTGGTTAAAGCCCAAAGGATTACTACCATCGTCCTCTACAGCAAGGTCTTTGACTTTTGGGGGGGGGGGTACCCTTAAATTTCATCCTTCAAAATTCTGAAGTGTAATGAATGCACAGAGAGAAGGATGGCTGGATCCAAGCGCCGAGCGCAGGAGGTATATTTGGAAGGTACAACGATAAATCAAGAGACAGGCTGGCACCAAGGTAGGCAAGAGGCTAATGTACAGAAGAGGATCATCCAGAGAGGTGGTCAGGCAGGCACAGGTCAGGATACAGAGAGAGACTTAACACATCTAAGACGAGGGAAAACTAATGGAGGCTTAGTGGAGTTGCAAATCACACAAACAACACCTCACAAGGACAGGGTGTGAATGACCAGGCTAAACAGAGGCTGCCAGGAGAAGGGGGAGAACACAGGTGAGTGGCATTAGCTGATTAGTACCCAGGTGATGTGGATCTGCTGTGGATCTGATGTGAGGGGGATTGGGTGGAGCGCGTTTCCCAGCCTAGGCTGAAGTTGGAGGATGAGTGGTGGAGGCAGATCTTACATGAAGTCTATTCGGCTATATATTAACAGTATCTTTTACACTTTTTAATGTTATGAAATCTCGAGTTGAACTCGCCATACAATCTTTTAACATAACTGAGGACAGTTGAAATTACATAATAACCTAATAATTACCCAGTGTTTCACGTTCATCACGTTAGTTGGTCAGGCAAATAGTTTAGACTTGGTGATTGGTGATTAGTCAAACAGCCTGACAAAAACAGTTCAGGAAGTTGTGCTTATAGCTCTGAAGTCATCAGAAATAAATGCTAAAGCAGCATCTCCCAAACCTTACAATCAAAGAAGCTAAGGCTTACCAATCGTAGTAGGATTATCACAAGAGGTGGGTTGATATGAGAATTTCAGGCTACGATTATCCTGGTCAAAATTGTCCGGATTGTTTAAGATTTTATCCCAAACAACAATAAAGCGAGGCAGGAGAATCCTAAGAGACAGGCCTATAACAATTCTCCATTACATAACTTTTGTCCATGTGCATTGAAAAAGCCATTGCAATAAAGTAACAATGTTTTTTATTGCAGTAATTTAAGTGTAAACGTGTAAATCTCAAAAATTATATGGTTGCCCACTAGCAGAGCCATTCAGCCTCATTGACAAAACATCGCAGAGGATGTTTAGTGGCATAGTTGCCTACAAAGTGAGATGTACGCTCCACTTGTAAAATGAAACAAATATTTAGGAACACTTTAACTGGCAAGAGCTTTGTCAAGTCCCTCATCTGAGGATCAGGGGTGGAAGTAGATTTAATTTAGTACCAGTACTGACCTGTGGGGGCAGCAGTTGCGCACGCATTTTATGTGCCTAAGCTTTTTTGTAAGCTACTAAGTGTAGGGGTTAGACTGCTACTGCTGTAAAGGAATTAAAAAGCATTTGCTTATTCATCATGTAATTTTCAATCGCAATGAATAGCCTAAATCACTGTTGACTTTATGCGTGTGAGGTGAGGAAAAAATACTTACAGAAGCACCATTACTCTTGAGGGAAATACATTTTAATTACCAGTCTACTATTAGACACACGCCTTTATAGCCCTACACTTGTACACAGGCCAGGTAATTATTGGTAGAGCAATATCCTATTCAACAAATAAAGAAACACTCACAAATTAGTGAGAGTGTGAGAGAAGCATTTATAATACACAGACTCTAACACAACACCTTGGTTCACTTTTGTTCTAGTATGAAAGTCCATATTTGACTATATTCATATTATTCTGCAATTTCCCAAATGCATTAGCATTTTCAATATATGTACGTGTTATTTCAGACAATATTCAAATTAAAATGTAATCATCTATATTGCATTTGCATTTACACATAGTTGTATGGGCATTCTATGACAATATTAATATTTAAATTGAAAAACGGTTTGACATTTCATTTTCATTTTCATAGTCCACTTTACAGTGGACTACATTCATATGGTAATGAAAATGTGAAAATGAAAATGCAATATAAACATTGTAGCCAAATTTCCCTTTGGTCAAGCGTTATTTAAGTCTCCATTAAAATTAAAATGCACTTTCTAACTATTTGAATTTGGAAATGAAAACAGCATTTCACCTCTAATTTTCAGGATTATCCTGATTTACGATGGTCCTGATTATGGAATTTCTCCACAATGTAAATGTCATGAGTTTTTTTCCATTAGTACTGACATTGCCCCATCTCTACCTATCACCTAAAGATGAGAATCTCTCTCACATGCATTTGTTATTTAATATGTTGCCAGACATACAGTAGGGAGTGTTTGAGTAGCCTAGCTCAAACAAGTAATCTGTTTTGCATCATAATGTGTAAATATCTTAATGTCATGTGACCACAGGGGATCCACAGGAAATCACCAGGGGATCTGCATCATTAACAGGGATCTATAAAGATATTTTATTGATGTAATATGTCAGGACATTACATTAAAAGTGCTGAGGGTTCTTTCAGTATTATTATTCTAATAATTGGTATCAGCCTTGACCTCGGCCACTAAGTTGGTGACTCTTTTGGGTAAATAGGTTATTCTTACTATCCTTGAATAAGAGAACTAGGTTAAACTGACTAGATACTTGAAAAGTGTGAACTTACTTAAACAGACTTGTTTATAAATGGTGTATGATTTGAATAAGGTTAGACTGAATAGGTTATGTATGCTATATGGTTTGAATATGTGAACTGGGTTCTGAACCGTATTTATTTTGCTGACTGCTGCTTATGGGTGTGTTGTGTTGGGATAATCTAGTGTGGGTGGATAAGCACATAAATACTATATTCCCAACACTAAACACTATCATTACTCAAGAAATTACTGTGGACTGACTATGGATACCTGTGACAGCATATGAGGTAATGTCATGGAAAGGTTTTGAGATAAAGATCAGGTTTTACTAAGATCTGTACTACAAAACAAAAAAAGGAACAATCATCCAAAGTTAGGACATTTGGCCTTTGCTCACTTTGAAAAGCTTTATCAGACTTGTTTTTTAGATTTAAGGTTAAGGTTAGAATTAGGCTTAGAATTAGCCTTAGGTGAGGATCCTCACTAAGACAGTACAACTAAGATGTGTGTTTGTTTTTTGCAACATGGCAACTTTGTGTTCCACCACACGCATTTAAAGGAATTCTCTGTTCATTGTTGAATTCAGTGCTGTTCTCATATCGTCCAACCTCTAGCATGGAGAGAACAGTCCTCCATCTTCTCAGTGATACAAGATTACCTGCCTGGTAACAGAAAACAGTCTTCAATCTGTATGTGTTTGCTTTTCGCTAAAAGTAAGAGAACAGGAAAATGTTTTCTGGTGGCAGGTATTTTAGTCTCTGGCTAACATCTCCTTCTCGTCTCGAAGATCCTGTTTTGTTAAAGTTGACATTCATATGTGAATTTGTCTAAAGGTGAGGCTGGTTTAGAATTTGTACGCATTCCTTTCCTCTACGTAGAGGAGGGGTTTATGCCAGTAAGTGAACAGTAAACATTGCCATTGGGATCTGGTACCACAGCACTGTAATTACTTAAATGCCAGCACACACACCACTCCACCCTCAAAGGAGGCTGTGTTAAAAACACAACACCTTGGATCACTTTTGTTCCTTTCTGTAAAACGGACACATTTTGATGTTGCTATGGAATTACAGCACAGGGTAGCAGTGTGTTTCAGTGTGAGTGTTTGTTATACTGACGAGGTGCCATCGTTGCTGCCCTATCGTACTTGCTGCTCCAGGTTTGCTCTACTCCTGTCTGTTCCTCAAGGAGAGGAAGCTCTGTCACTCACTTTCTCTATTTTCTAGTTGATTTGTTATCATGGCTTGGGTGGCTATGGGTGGCTATGCAGGTATGGGTTTGTGGGAAATAGCTTTTCTGGTCTCAACAAGGACAGAGAACCAGTGTGGTGGTTTATCGTTCCATACGTGTATACGTCAGAGTGAGCTGGATGTTTATAAAACAGGACTGAGTCTTGGCCTTTCCCCAGGCTTCCAACACAAAAACCCATTTTCGGTCTGTCAGTTTTCCTAACTTTCATTTGACCTTGAGCAAGGCTTAAAATAAATGAGCTGCTCACCTCTATTAGTTATCGCTGGTGTTGTTGTGCGCTGAAACAGCATGTGTGAGCTACAGAATAGCAGTTGTGAATTATGACGGCAGACCGAATAGTGCAACAGAGAACAAGATCACTTTCCTCGAAACGTCTCTCCTCCTGGCTGTCAGGGACGTACCAGACACTCATCCCCTCTCAGTGCTTTACACTCATCCGTAGCACTCTGAATCGTTAGGCTATTTATGTCCATAATTATGGCATATAAACTCCGGAAACCCTGTTTAATAGATTTCATTAGGAGCCCCTCCATGTTGACATTTGGTTTTAATGGTGAGACCACTCTGAACACCAGACGGCAATGTTGAGGATGTTCACGGTTAACCTTTTCAGCTTCCTACAGTGTAAGGGCACTTAGATCTAGCAGTTGGATGCACGTGCAGGCGGTACTGTGCTTTCACTGCTTGGGTCTGCGCGCGTGCATGGGTGTATGCATGCATGCGTGAGTCTTAAGAATTGTCATGGCCCTGTAAGTTGGTGTTTCTCAAACATCTGTAAGTATCGCATCATGCAATTGGACATTCCACAGTATTCATATGTTGCACCTTTATTGACCAGGAAAATAACCTCGAGGTTGACTGGATTTACAGCAACAATGTTATCCTGATGGCATCCGTAATGCAACTTGATGGATGTGTTCTGCTGTTTAATGTTGATGACTCCCAAACATCAGTGTTGTGTCCCTGTGTTTAGTGCGTTGCCATGACCACTGCTATGGTAGGATCTCCTCAACTCATTCCCAGGTGACTTTCCTTCTCAACCCAATAGCTCTACAAAGACTTTTCCCAGCTGATCCAGCATGAGAATCACACTAGTAATGGTTGTGGTCTGTAACTAATCCAAAAGTGTTCTGGAGAGACATGTGAATGGATACTTGACACCATGGCCTCACTTTTTCTTGGAAGGACTGTGTGAGGACTAGGTCCGGGTGTTGCGGTTCAATTAGAAGGACGTGAGGTCTCGGCCTACACCTGTGGAGAAACAGGCCCAGAAGACCTTGTCCTGAGCCCTCCTGGTTTTGCTGCAGAACAAGCAGATACTTGACTATTCCAGCTGCTACTCTGCTGACCCCCCCTCCCAACCTAGATGATCCTGACA